>OMLM01020252.1:75004-93101 GCA_900302695.1 Helostoma temminkii | reverse complement strand
GTTTTAAAAAAAAAAAAGAAAAAAAAGGAGGAAATCAACCAGTCTTTATATCTTCAAACCCAAACTGAGCACCTTGAAAGTCATAGGCAGTTGTGACATATTATATGTCTATTTTAGGTCTGGTAAAATATCGATATCAATCGAAATGAAAAGAATAACTTGCACTAATATTTATGGTCATATTTCCAACCCTATTTAGAATAGACAAGCGTCATTTATTTCTATAAGACACCTGGCTTGACACAGTCTGGCTGCCACTGCAAAAGACTAAAAAAAACCTGAACTTTTCTTTTTCTTTCTTTCTTTGTTTCTTTCTTTTTCTTTTTTTCTTTTTTTTTTTGCAATAATATGATGTCATCTGGCAATGTGCACTACATTATTCGCGGAACACATAGAAAAAATGACCAAATTGCAAAGAGCAGTATTGCGATTTAGTATGCACATTTTTCAAAGTTCCTTTTTTCCGGCATTATACATTATACTCCCTGCTACTACATACAGCCCCAGTAGGGCAGTTTGGCTGAGCATGCTATACCACATGTTCAGTATCCTTACCAAGGCCTTAAATCCAGCCTTTCTCTCAGCTAATGGGACATTAGGTCTTTTCCTATAAACTCTGCCATAGCTGGTGGTGTTTTGATTCTGTCTCTAGTGTAAGTCTTCAAAAAAGGGCTTCTCGACAGTAGCTGATCAGCAGGAAATTCTTAATTCTGACAGTTAAACCTGCAACCTTCTGACGATGAGCTTACTTCCTCAAACTCTATTTTATTTCAAATATTCTTGTCTTCTCTGGCACCTGTCACTCTTACGCACTTGTTTAGTTCCTACGTAGATGAATGAGCGGAAGGGCGGCAGGTTCATCTTCTATGAGATTCCCATCGTGTCTTTCAGTTCACTGTGAGAAATTAGCTGATGGCCACCAGCCATATGATGTAACAATTGTCATGCAATAAGTGCAGCTTCTGTGACATGCCCTGTTTTTTTCTTTGGTCATTCTGTACATTCCACTGAAGCCAGTGCCATACTGTAAACCAGGGCACAGCCCTGCTTCTCTGTTAAGTTAAACTACTGAGAACCAATGCGTCATGCTCCACAGTCAAGTGGGAATACATGCCCTATAAGCAAGTTTAACTAATCTAATAAGCCAAATGGTACTACAGAAGTATACTGACTTAATGTACGTCACTATTAATAAGCACGTCACTGGGGCAAGTAATAATTCAATAACTGTTATAGCTTTTCCCCACTGGGTAATGGGTTCCTAAGAAGCAGTGGATGTAGAGTACATCTGTCTCGTGTCGCCATTACTGCAGAACACTTTCCTTCCAATGAATATGTGATGGATTAGGTAATTTTTGTCCTACAGCTACAGGGAAAGATGAGCCAGTGTATGATTCCATTCCTGCACCAAAGTGAGCCAAAAATGAAGCAATTTCTAGTGATATTAATCAAAACCATTTAGCTAATGTAAATGAGTGTTTGACAGTAATCGTCAGTTACACGTGACAGTAAATGACTAATCTTTAACATTGACGACATGGATGATCCTTTTTAATTTACTACTACTTCCCATGTGCTATTGACTGTCAGACATTGTATCAGACTTTATATGTGGGCCTTGGCTTAAGGATACCTGCGGTTTTGCATACACTTAAGTAATCGGCTTACTCTGGAAATCAGGAAATGAGTTTGCATGTAGTTGAGAGTATTACAATTTTTTCCTCTACCTCGATGTGTTTTGGTGTATAGAGACAATAATTAAAGAAATACCCAGTATGACTTATTTAGATGTCACAGGGCGCTTTGTGTTGGTTTCAGTATCAGTTAGTTTTTAGCTGGACCTGATTTTAAAAACAAGCATCGTCAGCTCTGTGTAATAAGTTCCCCCCTTCACCTAGGGACTCCTCTCAGCTGATAGGAGAGTGGCAAGTGTCTGAAGCCTTTTTTTATGCACATGCAAAAGCCGATTAGAAACCCAGTTATGTGTATACATGGTGCAACTATGTGGGATTAGAGAAATCGTGTTTCTCTAATCCCCTTCCCCGATTTAGGAAACCAATTTTGCCATTTACATGACAGTTAAGAAACCTTATGGGTTAATTTAATACACTCAGAATATGAAGTCACACCTCTTGAGTTCATCATGATTTAAAATTCCTAGTGTAATCAGCGTTATCTAAAGTATCAGCCAGTGTGGCCGATACTGACTTAGGCCACAGTGCATTTCAAAGAACAATAAAACCTTTTGGGACAGACATTTTTGTCATAGTCTTAACAGCAGTCAAGCTAAAATAGCACCTCCACATTCTTCCCGTGACAGCTCTGTCTGTTCACTGCTTGGTAAGGCATTGATTTTTATAATTGATGTGCAAAACAATGTCAACATTTCTAGCTCATGAACATTGTAAATGAACACTATTAAGGCGCCTCAGAACACACAGTTGTAACAGTAACTACTGTTGCAACTGTCAATACAAAAGCATTTGTATGCATGTGTTAGGAAATTAGCAAACAGATTGTTTTAGTCTTTTCTCTGCGTAACCACTAAAACAATATACAAAACAAACAAAGTCACTATTTAGTTGGTAGAGTGGTCGTCCATTATTGCAGGGTCATGGACATGGTCCGTGAACCGCGACATTTGTGGTTTGATTCCCATTCTTCCTGGCCATATGTTGAAATGTCCTTGGACAATTCGCAGGACCCTTAAGTATAAGCCGTAAATGTCGCAGCTGTCCAAAAAATGTTCTGTATGTAAATAAAAACAGAGTATTATAAAGTATTTGCCTACATATTTAATTATTGAGTGTCTATTTACTGTCTATTATACAAGTAGAAGATTTGGATTATCAAGTTAGTGTAATCAAAAAGTGCATTGCCTCTTATAGAAATATAAAAAATGTTATTTCAAGTTGCCTAAAGGGGGGTTGAGGACACTACAACAGGACCCTGTCTGGGAACATCCCTTTTATTCAACACTTTGACAGCTAAGTCTGAACAACACCTGCAGTGACCCTTTCCCCCCCACTTGCTGTAGGACACCCAGGGAGCTTCTCATTTTTCTACTCTCTTATGCAACAATACTTTACAGTAACATCAGTGAAGACATTTCCAACACGGGTGGTCTCGACATGAACCTGCAGTGCTGACTGTAGAACAGTTGCTGTGTCACTGGATAAATGCCTCCTGAAGTA
Source organism: Helostoma temminkii (assembly GCA_900302695.1). NCBI lineage: Eukaryota > Metazoa > Chordata > Actinopteri > Anabantiformes > Helostomatidae > Helostoma > Helostoma temminkii. The sequence goes on along the minus strand of OMLM01020252.1, from coordinate 89,907 downwards.
ACAGCAGTAGAGCGAGAGTATGACTGGAATGACTCTGCCTCACAAGCAGACACGCACAAGTGTTTCTCAGCATCCAACATTCTCTAGATGCTGAAGCTTTTTAGGTCACACCATCTGAGACAAAGATCTTCAGTATAATCTAAACAATTCCGACAACATTTATGATGGTTTAACATTAAGTTATGAAACCTTAGCATTGTGTATTGTTTTGATTCACTGTCTTCATGTCTAAATTTAGTTTTGTTTTTTGTCTATTTCTGCATAGATATGATATGCAAGTCTCTAAACTAGATAAAGGAACCCAGTTAAACACAAAAAATGTAATTTGTTTATTCATTTACTAAGGAAAATGATATAATCTTGCATGTTTGTGTGTGCTAAAGTGTGTGTGTGTGAAACAGTTTTCACATATTTCACATATCAGGTGCATTCACACGTCAGTAAAAAGTCTGGGTAAGAGTGCGTTCTCACTTGAGGAAATACTGTCATTTGTCAAATTTTTTCCTTTGGTCAGGTGGGTGCCTGGGTCGAATTTTCAGGAGACATGATGTAACACAAAATGTGTGTTTTGTCTACAGCACATCAAAGCAGTGCCAATGACAATTAGATGTATGTATGTAACCCTGGTATCCTGAGTGAGAGAAGCGAGGTATAACAACAGAAACCCTAGTATTTTCCTGAATATTCCTCTGAACTAATCGACTGAAAAGGAACACCTACTCACTTGCTGTAAATAATTATCTGGTGTGTTCTCACCTGGGCCTACAGACATTACACGTATTATGTACTAGGGGGAACACAGGATAGTCTGTTTATTGTCGGGGCCGACTGACTCAGACATTTGCGTTCTCACATGCAGCCCACCTGGGTAAAGTCTAGAGAAGCAAAGGGTTCCAGTGCATATGCAAAAGCAGCTACAGTGTTTGCAGTATCATGATTTGGATCTAGTTCACTGTCTCTGGATGAGGATGTCTTCAGCTATGAATTCTGAGCTGTAAAAAAAAAAAAAAAAACTTAACTGGGAAATTACAGTGTGTCCATCTGTGAACTGAAGCTCAACAGAAAGTGGATCATGCACTCTAAACCCTAAACACAGTCGTTCTATGAAAGAATGGCTAATTCAGAAGAAATGTGACATATTGGAATAGTTGTGTAAAAGTCTTGACCTTAAACTTATAGAACTTGATCAACTGGAAAAGTGTAATTGAAGTTATTCCTGCAAAAAGGTGTCGCACTAGCTATTGGAAGCTTACACAAATATTTGAAAGTGGATAATTTTTCACACTAAGTACATAAATTGGGTTACTTGAATCAAGCTTTAGGCCTTGTGTGAAAATCAGAGATTAAGAAAATTCTAAACTTTCATGCTCTGTTGCGTTTTTTCCAATTTACTTGATTTAATAAGTTGTGCAGTTACTTGACCTTGTGCAGCAGGCACACTTCTCATTGAGTCTTTCATCAATGTGAAACGGTGCATCAAAACCATTTCATTATTGGTACAAGACGGAACTTAAGCACTGCTTTGATGCTCGTCTTGCTGTGTAGCCATCCATTCTCTGTGCGTGATGCATTGTGTAACTGTCCTCAGTGTAGCCTTATATTGTAATACAAGAACAAGTTGTTTGACATGAAAAGGATTTACAAGATGCATGGCTGATTTGGGAGGAGTGTTTAGTCCCGCTCTGGATTCCCAAAAAGGCAAACCTGTTCCCTTATAGCATATGCTAACAAAAATGGACATTTGGGTGCTGTCCAAATCTTTGGGAGGGACTGAGGCTTTGGGGGTTCGCCCTTCAAGTGTCACAGGGGACTTAGGTCTAAGGACAGCTTAGTGGTTGATAAGGATTGTTTGAGGATGTAGCCCAGTATTCTCCTTTCCTGCAGCTCCACCATGCTGAGACTGTGGTAGGTAACAGGAGGTGAATGTTTTCTTAGTGTTCTCAGAGTCACAGTCCTTATCACCTTATGAATGCTCTGACCTCACCGAGGCACTGGCTTTATGTACTCTGACTTTTTAAACTTACATTCAGGCCACACTTTAAACCTCAGTGGACGATGATAAACAGGCCCTGTAGATTAAATGGTGTTGATACATTTCTGTGATTCTGACGAGCACCTCTGATTTGTATAATTGTCATCATATAGGTCGCTGCGAAGAGGAAGCTCCTTCAGCTTCCTCACCCCAGGACCACAATGGGACTTTAGTCTGGTAAGTACAGGCCTTATATTTTCTAGTCTGCATATATAATTAGACTTAATTCAGATTGGCTAGTTTATGACTTGTTATTACTATAATTATAAATTGTTTTTATACCTTGACGCCTCTCAAGCTTTATTAACTCCATTTGAATTATACAGTGTAAATACACATGTATGATAAATGCAATGATTACCCACATTTCCCGCCAGCACATCTCTGAGCTGGCTCCTGTCTGACTTCTGTCCTTTCATGCAAACCGGGAACACACTTGAGCACCTCTTCCCGAAATAACAGTGTGTTTTGGCTTTCAAACTTGCCCGCATTTTTCAGCCAAGTCTCGGAAACAGTAGCGCTGTTCACTGTCACAGTGATGAAACGGCAACTTCTTGATGGCTTACAGCCACTGCAGCCCAGGAACTCCAGACTGGAGGACAAATGTCTTATTTACATTTGCTCATTAGTGATGTGGACATTTGAGCATTAGCTTAAGAGTGTCTACATAAGATGCATGAACTACTTTAGATTGTGTTATTTGAGCTTAGATTCTTTTGCTGAATAATTGGCTTTGTTTCCCTGTTGATTTATTGGGTCATAATTGCATAGCCTTTACAGCTAATATGTCTTTTGAAGCTAGGCTCGTATCAAAAGCAGCATCGGCTGACACAACTGTTGCTTTATTTAGGTGTGTATTTGAGCACAACTTTAGAGACTTTTGTATTTCTGTTTTTTCTCTTGAAGTGGGCAGGCTGTCATTTTGAAAAGTGACATGTATTTCCCTGCATTAATACGAGCTCTGATAAAAAAATGTTTCTAACTCAAACAGTTATTTAGATTTTTCTGAAAGGATTGTCAATCAAATCTGATGAAATCATACCTACACCACGCTAATAAAGTAGCTGACACGAGTTCTAGAGAATTAAACTCTTCGTAAACTGTACCAAATGAGTCAACTGTAACTTAGACTTAACAGTTAGCACATATGTAAGTACCGGATATGGTATACTTACAAGAATAAGCAGTTTAATAATCTGGATGACACATGATCTCACAATTACAGTTGAGAAGTGATGTGTATGAAGGGAAAAGATAAATTAAGAGAAAAAAATAATATTATAGTGCTATTATATTAAGCAAAAAAACAAAATGATAATTATGAAATATGTTACCTGAATATGTTATCTGGACTTGTTTTTTTTTACTCTAAAGAGTAAGACTTTTTAGTTTATTGTTTGATGTCAGAAACAGATTTAGTCAGCATTTGGTTAAAAATCTTTATACAAAACAGAAAAAAACTTAGGTTGTTGGTACAGGAGTGGCTGAAACATTAAGTTATTGTGTATAGTTATGTGTGTAGTTATGTTGGTCTTAAAGATCACTCTGTTTTTCTGTTTGTGCTTTTTTAAATCTAGAAGGTATTTCCATTTTCTCATTTAACTGCTTGATATCCTCCTTATAGAGTTTAGGGTGTTATTTTATTATAGTCAGTTAACAAAAACTATTAACTATTCTGTCCAGCATTTAAAATGTTTTTCTGCACAAATATTTATAATAAGAACAAGAGCACTGTCACTTGTTAAGAGTTCTATATCACATAAAATTGTTGTCAAGTAAAAAGTCATACCACATTCGAGCTAGCCTATGTTACATTAGTACCAGCAACTCTATGCAATGCCCCATTGAACCTTTATTTAATTGCTCTTTGTAAAATATCAGGATTTTGTTCTACATTCTAAGAATTATCTTCAGAAACTGCAGCACAAGTTATTTCATGTTGAAACCTTTAATAAAGATAATCAACAATTTATTTTTAAGCAACTGAAAATCTACAGATGACATTAAACTACAGCCACAGCAAAGCTAGTACTTTGTGTCATTGTAATGTGGTTTTGTCACCATGTCTGTCGTGCAGTGACATTTAACACCTTAATGAATTGGGCTCATTGGGAATGATGTTACATTGCTACAAACCTATACATTGGATAAGCAATGTTAGACCATTTTTCAAAAAAACACTATAAATATTGTGATACACCAAGTTCTTCACACAACATACTGTTGTCAGAAATCTCAGTGGGATTTCATTTGGAATTAGTGCTGCACGATTAACCTGATTGCAATTGTGATGCTATGATTATATAACTGCGGCTGTGATTTCATTACATAAATATGTACGTGTATGAACATGAGAACTTGTGCTGTGTTTGTGTGCAGCTTGCTTCTTATCTACATCACTAATAAAGAGATGATGTCATGGTTTCAGGAAACAAAAAGACTCAAAAACTGAACACGGAACAGATTTTAAAAAGTTTATTAAAAAAAACTGTTGAGGCGGGTGTTGAGTAGCGGATGGCACGCAGGAACCAAGCTATGAGCAGGCGAGTATTTCTGGGTTGGAGATCATGTTTTGCAGCTGGCTATTGAGTGATGTTTTGAGATGGATATCTGTAGTGATGATGCTGACTGTAATGATGTGGTGATTATCACAGGTGAAGAGAGTAGAGACAAAATGTCAGATGACAACAAGGGGACCTTGAAGATATATGGGGTAAAACTTAAACACAAGGTTAAATATGCACACAGATTCAACTAAGCCAGTTCCTAATCAGAGTCCAAGTCCAGGTCCAAATCCAAGGTCAATCCAAATCACAGGGCTTCCAATAAACAGATCGTAGGTAACAGACAAGGGCAGAGCAGAAATCAGGTCTAAAAAACAGACGGTCAGGATCCAAAAAAGTCCAAACTTTATACTAACAGTTTCCAAAATCTATAGTCCAAATACACAGTGTCATTTAAGCACTTCAGATCAAAGATTAGGTTCAGGTTAACTTACAGAGCCATTGCATCAGAACAGAGTTTCTGGTCCAAGACAGAAAAAGGTCATAACAGGATGGATGGAGAGTTGCTTTCTGGTGAGAGTTGGCAGACAATCTGGAAATGGCCGCAGACCTGCTTATAAAGAGAGGAGCACAGGTGCTATGGATCAGGCTGATTAGTGAGCGAGTGTACAAGGAAGAGCGGAAAGGAAGCCAACCATATATGGAGCATAAGCAGGGAACTTGGCTGGAGACCATGGCAGATGATCAGTCAGTCAGTTTGAGCTGCAGAGCCTGTGGTCACATGACTTTCCACTGTGTAGTGGGGTCAACTTTACCAAAGTGGGGAACAGCCACAAATGCTTTTTTCCTGCTGTTAATAAAATCTGTTTTCTACCGATAACGAGATAATATTTGATGATTCATCTGATCACCTCTTAGAGGATGTAGTTCTGCCTGGGTGTGTGTATTTCCCTTGGTCAGTGTACACATAATGAGAAGTTAATGATAAAACATTGTCATGTTAGAGTCAGTGATACATCAAAAGTGGTTAACTTTGGCGCTTAAGAAGACAGAGCTGAGAAATAACCTGTGGATCTCCATCCTGGCGTCTAGCGCCCTGTGGCAGTGCTTGCTAATTCTTATGCCATAGGCCCATCTGCTTTCTGCTCATCTGAGGCAATCCACATGTGTCAGTGTCATAAAGTCAGTCTAACATTGGGTTGTATGGTGAGTTATACATGACTCATCTCTGCAAACTTCCTCCACAGTGTTTACACAGCCTTCAAAATGAGCCAAAACGTAACTGTGCTTGTGCACACACGTACACATGATAGCATAAAACAGCAGCACATTTATAGTTGGTGCCTATTAATATTAACAATATCAGCTCCAGTAGGAGGTTCCAGTAACTTTTATTTAAATTATATTTACTGTGAATTATAGCAAATGAAAGTATTAGCTAGTTGCCCCTGCTGCTCTTTCAGAAACACAGAGGTGTCTACAGGTAAAAGTAAAGAGGTTAGAGAGGAGGGAGTAGATGACCACATTTATTTTAGCAGTCTAATAACTTAACCACTACTGAAACATTGACAAAACCATGCAGAAAGTTGAATCATGGAAAATTCATATTTTCATTAACACAGACAGGAAGCATGAGACAGATGTGATCAGGTGAAATCAGTCACTCACTCTGATGTTGAAAAATTATCTTGAGAAAACGACTGCGGGAAAAAAGCTCCCACATTGCTATGTTTAGCAGCTTTTTTTTTTTTTTTTAAAGTAGCTACCAGTATAGTGATTTTTTTTTTCAGGTATTAACTTCTTTGCATGAGGTGGGTCACTGAATCTGTAAGTGAATGCTCTCTCTACTTCTGTGGCACCTACACTGTTTGTGTTCAGTTCGCGTGTGCGCAGCAGCCAGAATGAAGCGTGAATGAGGCGAAACAACCAATGTATCCTCATTGTTTGTCCCTGTAAACCTCTTCTCCTTTGATTTTGTTTAACTGAAATTTATTGTTGAATTTAACGTGAAGTTAAAATCTTGTTTTCTCAACACATAAAGAGTTTGGTAGAGTGAGTTAATTTCATTGTTTGGAGTCACTTTGTCATACATTGATATATGATATATTAGTGTGTGTATTTTACTTAAAACCAAGCCAATCTCATTATATCACAACTGCAATATTGTCCACAATAACTGCAATATGACCTTTTTGCCAAATCTTGCAGCCATATTTAGAAATCAACTTGGAAGTTCCGGTTTCAGTTTTACTCTCTATTATCCGCAACCCTTCCTCCCTAACTCACTTTAGGCCTCTTTACAGTCAATGTCATTACAGTGACTGTACAGTGACTAAGGCTATGTTCACACTGCAGGCAAATGTTGCCCAAATACAATGTTTTTTACCTATATCAGATCAGATTTGACACTCTGAACAGCACAAATTACATGAAATCCAATTCTTTCAGACCTAGACCACTTTCATATATGGTCCTAAATCTGATACGTGTCTGATATATCCCAATGAGACCTCAGTTTGAACAGTCAGGTCACATTTCATCAGACTTTTTTCTCTTGACATGAGTGTCTTCTGTATACACAACATGCTGTGTGTGACGTCACATTGATGTTCTTCTGTTCATCTAAAATTTGGAATGTCCCATTTTAAACATGGTGTAAACAGACACACATAAAAACGGAAAACAAAAAATCTGAATCGAGCATTAAGACCTGCAGTCTGAATGTAGCCTAGGAGGAATAATGTTGGGAGATGGGAGTGAAGTCGCTTTCAAACCCCAAGGTTCGTGGTTCGATTCCCAGTATCTCTGATTTCATGTGTAAAAGTGTCCCTGGACAAACCACTGTACCCCGTATCCGCTGCGTTTTTTATTACAAAACGGTAACTGACAAATAGATTTAGAACATGATGAGTAAAATCATCTGATGTAACTTTGTTCCACCTAAGATTTGTTCTTTATAGACACATATCCACATATAACAGAGACAATATTTAACCTTGCCTGATATGAAGCATTTTTGATGATCGCCTCAATGCTGATAAGCCCAGTCCTTTTTCCTATTTTGAAGCTAAGACCGTACCATTTGTAATAGGATTAAACTTCAAGTTGGAGCCATTACTCATTAAATTGTGGCATCCGACAAATAGTTACATTCATCTTAAGTCTGACCACAGTAGGTCATTACTGAGAGAGCATGTAACGGAAATGTAGAAATCTAGAACCGCTGGTTAATGTTTTATTAAAATAAAATTCTATTTTATTCAGACATTGTTAAAATATAAGCCAACAAAACTTAATAGACATTGTTAGTGAATGGGTTCAGGAGCTTCTTTGGCACCAGCTATGCCCCACCCACCAAGAATTGTCACAAGGTTTGCTTACTGTAAAGGGTTCTATATAATATTTACAATGTTTGCATAATTTGAATGATTGCTCATAACAGTCTTATCACAATGTTGTGTGTCAGTCTCTGGACAGACTTTTCAATCACATGAACTCAGCCTTGCCACTTGTCTGCACTCTTTTGTCTTGCATATGTGCCAATCAGAAACCATCATCAATCAGTGGAGAATCTACCTGAGGAGATCAGGTTTTGCTAATCCACTGAGCTTTACAGAAACCAGCTTTCTTAATGACTGTAACCAGGTTACTTAAATGCAATCACTGAGTGTCTTCCTTCTCTGTGCCACTGTTTTTACTCTGAGCAAAATGTTCTGTGAATACAGGCCCTGGGATCCACTTAACCTTCATAGCAATAAGCTATGCATTTAATCTGGGTATCTTGGTTTAAGAGCTATCAGTGCAATGAAATCTATAAAATTTGCTCTACATTCTTCAGCTTTAGCATTGATTGATTGTTATCTATCTTACCTCACTCAGGGACTGATGACCACTAAACCAAAGCCTGTTCATGTAGCCAGAGACTAAATGCTGGATAAAGGAAATCCAGTCTGTTCTGATTTCTTATCCCTCAAGCCACAGGAACATAATAGTCAAAACCTTTAAAAGGCTGACCTGTTCGTGCCTTGCAGTCAGCCTTAAATGAAATGGGTCTGATTAGAAACAGAAAAGAGCGAACAGATGAGTGTGTAGGCATTTCAGGCTTTACAGCTGCCGTAAACACAAAGGTAGAGGAGGGGAAAATAAAAGCAGAGAGCCAACAGCTCTTTATCTCATGCCAGCCTGCTGCCTTTAATTTGCGAACATGGTACGCTTAGCTCATCTACCTAAACCATGTGGACCTCATTAAGTCTGCGTTTCAATTCACTTCCCACTCTCCCTATTTGTCATTTATAAATTACCAAAGAGAAAACGACAAAAGAATCTTGTCTCATTGCCGCTCTGATCTCAACCTTGCCACTTTAAGCTTGAAGGTTTTGCCAAGGCTTTGAGAAAAGTTCAGCCAGGTCCTAGGACTTTGAAGTGATTTGAAGTGGATTGTTTTATTCATAGCTGGTGCAGGACCAGGTTGATAGGTGGGGGTGCATTGGCCTCCTGGCAAACTTTGGAAAGACGCGTGGCAAGCATTCTCCAGGCGCTTGGTGCATTCTCTCAGACTACATCAGCCACGAGGCCTTGAGGGGCTTTGTGTCTTGGCAAGAATGTGAATCAGGTTTCCAACCCAATGCCAAGGTGGAGCAGATCCGACCTGACTGCTGTTTAGTGGAATGTGGGATATAATTAACAACAGTAAGACACTGAGGTTTCTGAATCTTCAGGCAACAAGTTCAGGCGGCCAGAGATGTCTCAAGAGTGGTGATAAGCAACATTCCAGCTTTAATCAGATGATGTGATTTAATGTGGTTGTCAGCTGTTGAGTCGCGTCTGGCTTTTCACACAAAAACTGATAATTGCTGTGGGAAGGTCTAACCTATATCAACAGCAATTTGTATTCAAACAAAGACTGACTTCTTTAATCGCCAAGTGTCTAAAGATTCCTCAGCATTCCGCAGAAAGTGGGATTTAACCTTTGATAATACATAATGCATCCAAGGTGCGGCTCTCCAGTGGATGCTCATTAATTTCAAAGAGAGAACCCTGTACAGCTGCATCACCCCCCCCTCACATACACTGCACTTTGATGTTACTTTGCAGTTGTTCAGCATCTTGGATACATGCCTCTTAATAGCTGATAACACGTTTCAAGTAAAATAAAAATCTTGCCTGTTTTTTATTAACTCTCTGTGATGATTTACTAGACTTTGATAGATCACAACTACTCCATTGTTGTCTCCTTTGAAAAGAGATCCAAGATCCATTTGTTAAATTGATCAATTGATTTTCCTCACTTACTGGTTAAGGAAATACAAATTAGGTCCAAGCTTGGCAGATGCTCCACGGTGATTAAAGCATCTGGTCAAAACTCATATAGCAACAAAGAAGTTCTGTTCCCCTTAGAACTCTATTACACATAGATACAACATCAGGGTTTGTGAAATGTGTCTGCTGCTTAGCCATGTTGGACCCATACTCTGTCCTGTCCTGGCCATTTGAAGTAGTAAAAAAAATAGACTTTTTGTACTTTGTACTCTGAAGAAACAAATGGCCAAGCAAAGCAACTTCACGGGAGAAAAGTTATTTTATATTTTTTTTACTAACATGATGAATTTGATAGATCAAAATAAGTAATCTGTCCCCTTAAGACGACATTACATTATATGGCGCTCCCTGCACTACTTTAATCTGTCATATCAACAATCCCTGTCCTACCCACTGCTGATTACCTGGATGGGGTATGTTCAGCCAATCAGAAACTGTAAGAGCAGGGATAGTTGGAAAACAATCAGGACCATGGACCTTGAGGACCAGAGTTGAGAACCACTGCATTAATTTATAAGCTGGACTGGAAGGAGCAACAAGTACAGTAATATAAAAACAATTACATAATTAAAAGAATAGGAGGGGTAATTATTATTAGTTTATCAGGGACCATGTACAATTTCATATAAGAGATGCATTGTACCAGAATTTGCTAATCCCTAATTTCCATCTGCCCCTGGGTAAATATTATAGATACCTTTAGGCAATATAGTGCCACAATCTACTAAATACTAGTGACTTTAAATTTAACCTAGTAGTCTGTGTCATTAACATATTTCTGGCATTTCTGACAAAGCCAACTGCGGAAAAAAACATCTGTGAATTCAACGACTTAAATTGAGAGATTTTAATTGAATAAGACAAAGTCTGACAGAAAGAGCAGACTGACTTTTCATACTCCACTCCTTCCTTGTCAGCAATCCTTGTAAATGTACACTTTTAAAAGTTCAATTAGAAACCCAGAATAATGCATTTAGAAACCAAACTAACAAAATTAGGTTATACTAATTTCCTGACTTTTACAGAACCAGGTTTCATGACATGTACTTGATTAAACTGACTGTAACCAGGTTAGTTTAAACACAGTCACTGAATGGCAGCCTTCACTGTCCCAGTTTTTGGGCTCTGTATGAGTTGGGGTACCCCTTTAAATATCTTCTAACTTTAATCAATAGCATCAGTTTGCAATTTGATAGCAAAAAAACACTTTAATGTTCAGGCTTCGTTATGCTCACTCTTAAAACCCTTCCCTTAGACTCAACATGTCCCTGCTCGCACTCAGATTTACACTTAGCCAATGTTGTAGCTAAATATGGATTTGAACAGGAGTACATCTGAGTGTGAGCAGGGACATGTGGAGTCCAAGGAAAGGGTTTTGAAATTCAGTATAACTAAATCTGGCCATGAAAATTTTCAATTATGCTTTTACATTGAAAAAGTATTCTTATGATTAAAGATGGAACATAACCTTCATAGGTTCTGGGCTTTATACTTAACCTTCATAGCTATCTCCAGACTTGTACCTTGGTTTAAGAGTGCTATCAGTTCAGTGAAATCTATAAAATGCTTACATTCTTCTTCAGCCTAGAATAGTATTTTTAACATCACGATGTTCATTGTACAGACCAAGTGGGCGATTGCAGGTGGGCTAATGTTGACATGCCACACAAAGGGAAGCACCACAGAAGCTAGAAAACGTTTTTGGCTCATTCACCAGGTGAGAATGTTTGATGCCATCTTTGAACCTGGTGCCTAGTTGGTTCTCCTTGATGGACTTTGGGATATTGCAAGCTGGTCTTCATACAGAATCTTAGGTGCATAAATATAGGTTTTAAAAATTCCTTCTTTCCACAGTGCCAATGATTGTTTTCACCCAGGATGCAACTACATTGTAAGAAATACGGACCACACTATCTAGTCCCATCAAGCTAAATCAGATCTGTCTTTTATAGTATGTATATCCCTTGATATCAGTCAGATATGAGTTTAGTTCAGAAGAACAAAAAGATAAATTTGGATTAAATCAGTTGTGTCTTTGAGAGATACTCGGTTTAGCTAAATGCGACAGCTGAGGTTTCATATGAGTGTTATTCTGTTATTGCACGGAGCAAAAGCTGAACACAGAGGTCTTTATTTCATACACTGTTCATACAGCAGGAATAGTTTTGGCAAGCAAGTAAAACTGAGACTTTGTGGACTTAATTTAACTTAATTTAAGACCAACCTGAAAAATCCTGAACTATTCCTTCACTAAATCCATTATTCATGATTGGTGCTATTTTATAGGAAATTATGATCAGTCTAAATGTTTTTTGTTTTTTTTTTACTGATATAGAAACTCGCTTTTAGTGGCTAAATATTTTCCTATGCTACTGTATGTAGAGTATCAATGTATGTATGAGTCAAACATGTCATGTGGTTTTCAGCCGCATAAAAGCTTTTTGAATGTATGACCCCATGATACATGTAGCTTTCCACTTCCCTTTGTTACCAGCACATGGTTTTACTGTGATTTACATGTGACTGAGATGGAGAAGAACAATGGAGAGTGAGGAGGGTGGGGGGCTGCTCCACCCAGCCGGTTGCTATGCCACCCTCCCCCTCACAAAACATACATCTTTTACTCTCTCTGCTTCTATCAATACACTTTCTTGTAGAAGTGTTATAGAGTCAGTGCCAAACCTTTAGCTATTTAAATTTGACTCGCAGACACAATTGTCTGTCTTTTTCCTTCCTGTTGTGTTTCTTATGTATCTCAGTGTTTAACTTTTCAGCTTTCCCCACTGTTGATATGTGTCTTCTTTCTAACCTGTGTGTGTGTTCCTTGGCTCTAATCCAGAGCCAGATCAGAATACGCAGGTTCTCATGTCATAGTATGGATTTATTTTTCTTTGAACATCCACCCCATGATGTCATGGTAATATGAAACAGTGATTTTGTATGTAAAGACAGGAAAGCAATCCCCTCATTGTCTGTGTGTGAAACACTGGAAACTTTTTTTAGTAGTGGAGGTTGTTCATCATGGTTGCTTGTTGTACACGTTGTTTTTTTAATGTAACATACGCAATGTCGGGCGCTTCCCAGATGATGGGGGTGGGAATATTGAGTCAGAGTATTTAGGATAAACCAAGCCAACCTTTTGAACAAGTTGCTGCTTGGTGCATTGTGTTATTCCATCTGTGAGCTCCTGACAGAGGGATTTTCAAAAGTGACAGGAACAGGATGGTTAATTTTCTCCCCCTTTTCCCCGCTGTGTCTGTTTTTGCAAAGAGATTACGCCACTGTCTTTTTTATCTGATGTGTAAGAGCCAGGCATAAGGCAATGTTTAACTTGGACTGAGCATTCACACTTAGCACGCACGCTTCACGGACAATGAGCTGATGATTTCATACTTTATACCCCAGTTTTGATGTGACCCTCCTTACATACAGAACTCCAGCACACAGATACTAACCAGCAGCTATGGAAATAGGGATTGGACTGAGTGGAAGTTGTTTAGCAAAAGCTGAAATTACTGTCACTTTATTGACATGTACACCACAGTAGCTTCACAAACTTTTCAGACCCTGTATTGCACATACTATTTAAAATGGGTAAAATGGCGGTGTACACCCAATAACCATTAATGATAAAACATTTTAAGAACAGCAGGTATGTTTTCCCAAAACACTACTTGAAATACTCCACAAATCTCTCAAAATTAAGCAGAGCACCTGAAACCATATTCTCTCTTCTCAAAACTGATTCCTTCCGAGCCCCAAAATAACATTTACATGCACATTCATATGTTTATGCAACACAAAGGTTGCTTGTTTTACACTGAATGCAGCAGAACCCAGTAATTTAACCCCTATACTCTAAATACAGTGAGAAACAGTACAAAAAAAATCAGTGCACAGATACAAGAAGATAAAACAATCTGCAAAAACTGCAATACAAAAGCAATTGCAAAATGCAGTTAAACAGAATACTCAGCATCCCAGAGCTGGGATGTAGGTCCTGGTCAGGCCAGAGGACCTGATCTGCAACGTCTGTGATGTTCTCACAAACAGCAGGGAAAATGCCTTGCACGGTGGAGCCACGTGTCACTACATGCTTCCTTCATTTATACATGTGTCACGATTGAACTTCCAACTGAGTTTGCACAGGATAAACATGAGTAAGACAAACAAGTCATCAGGGTGTAAAGCTCAGTGTTTTTAGGTGAACACAGTGTGGTACATGATGCATTTTGTGTTTAGAGTTTTGCAAAAGTGTGATTTAGCATATTTAAGTGAGACCAGTGGATTTATGTTTGAGTTTGGAGTCATGTTTTTGATACATGAGCTTCAAGTGTTCAGAACTGTGTGCATAGTTCATTTTGTGTGTGTGTGTGTGTATACAATGGAGGAAAAACTGTAATCTGTTTGATATAGGCTAAGAGGTTAAACTGATTGAAATGGTGTAATCCTAGTCGTTATCAGTATATTATCACTTCTGATGGAGGTGTCTTTGAAAAGCATTGTAACAGAACACTAAACAGTCCTTGACATTTCATATCTGGATTCTTTCAGTAGCTTTATCTGATGTCCTGTTAGCGTATTAGTTCATTGTTTAACTAGCTCAAATACTAACAGTCAGACATGTGCTCGGCTGTGGAATGAACCTCTGCTGAGTGGAAGTGAATTATACAACAGTTTATCTGTAGCTCTTCCGTTGAGATGCAAACACCTTTGAACAAACCAGGCTATTTGTTGCTATGTTGAGGCTAACCGTGGCACCATGCATGCAAGGAAAGTATTTAAAAGTGTTTAGTTGATGTTGTTAAGCAGATAGCTCCCGAGTTTTCATGGATGTGGGAAAACAAACGGATTAGTTTGTCAGAGAGCAAATGCCCCACACTGTCACCCACACATATCTCAAGCATTAACTGTTGGCCAGCCTTGTCCATTAGCTGTTTTGGTCCTTCTCACGTCGCTGATCAATCAGGTGTCATCCTGTGTGTCCAGCCAGCAGCAGTCTTGCTTAAATGGTTAATAGATTGCAGTAAGGGAGCCCTGGGGGGGGG
>OMLM01020252.1:36122-74959 GCA_900302695.1 Helostoma temminkii | reverse complement strand
GGGGGGGGGGGCCCAGAGGCCACCCCTGCTCTCTGGGCTTTTACTACCCTCAACAGGCCAGACTTCTGTTCTCACTTGTTAACTGACTCTCCCTCACTGACAGTCCACATGCAGGTGTGAAAGCATTTGCTGCCTAATTAGCCCTTTCCTGTTCTCTGTAGGACCAGCAATGTACGTTGTAGCTTTACAATGGGATGGCTGTAAAGCTCTCTGTGTGTTAGTCTGATCTTAGCACCCAGACGAGAATGTGTACTACACCGCAAAGCAAAGAAAATACACACCACATTAGTTGTTCTCAAATGAAAGGGATGTTAGTTTTCAAACAGGGATCACCAAAGAAATGCATATTAGATCATGAAAGGGAACCGGTACCATGGACTATAGTCAGCTGGTTGACTTAGATAAAAAGAAAATTACTGTGTATTGAATGTGTATTCCAGATATATGCTACTTGTGTAAGTGTCAGTGACGCAGCGACTCCTCACACCAGTTAACATCTGCCTTCATGTGTTTCCACAGAAGCGGAAGCACAGAGAGAAGGATGACAGCGATGCAGTCAGCCTCTGCAGCTTCGACTTCAAGGTAAATAAGGTAGAATAGAAGAAAAGAAATTCTACTGTTATTAACACTAACCAGAGGATATTAAGCCTTTATCTAGCTACAAAGCTTCAACCATTCTGGTACGGATTGGTATGAATTGATAAACTAATGTGTAGCTTTAAGACAAACTAATCTTTAGTTGGTCATGTTGATCACAATAATCCCCCTCAAAGCCACTGATTTAAGAGGTTCTTGATTGTCAACAAGCAAAAAGTAGGTGCTGCTCTGGAACCAGTTTTTGTTGATGAGCACTGGTTCTCTTGTTGTCAGGTTGTATAGAACTAATTTCCTGGTAAGTTATCTTGTGTAGTAAAACCATCAGCTGATGCATCAGCATCAGTTGCATGAGTCTCCTATTTAAATGGTTACAGTATATGAGCTCAATAAATCCTTAGTGTTTAAAGCAAGTATCTGCTGGAACTAATGTGTAAATACAATTGAGTACTATACAGTTAATATTTAATTGTCTTCTGCTTTATAGGTTTTTCCATTTTGCTCTATTTTGGCTGTCCATGCAGATTAAAGTTTAAACCTTAGCTCTGCAGCTAGTTTTACTAGGTCAAATTATTACCAGAGCCAATTCAAAGCATAACTGTTTTTTAAACAGTTAGTGTCTTTATTCTATGAACAGTCAGTAATAACGGCTCATTGCTTCCTGGAGCTGGGAAGTGTACCAGAATATGTGTTTGTCTTAAAAGCCAGGAACAGTGTTTTCTAATGTAAACAGGATTTTCCAGAATTATCTTCTTTCACCATGAATTTAATTAAAATTCCACAATTAGTTTGACTTCTGGTGTTCCAAAGGTTTTTTTTTTTGCAGAGCTGTACATGTATTATAGTAAAATCTGAATCCGAACTCTGTTCAAGGTTTGTCACATGTTGCTCTTGTTTGTTGTCTTTTTAAGTCCAGAGCTAATCTATTACTGTATCTTAGCTCAGTGCTGCTGCTGTTTATTCAGATTACTAAACCTGTCCGTGGAATACATGTACGTAAAGCCTGTGTTTGTTTGTTAAGTCTGTTGAGGTTTGTTGTTAGTTACTGCAAAGCAGAGACCTGACAGGCAGGACTGGCCAGGTGGGAAAATGTACTTCATCTGGGTGTGTGGGTGTTAAACAAGCACACCTACCAATATATGCACAGTCAGTGTTGTCAGTGTTGTCAGTGGCTTTCAGTGTTGTCAGTGGCATTCAGTGTAGAAGTAATGTTTCACAACAGAACACCTTTTAGCTTTAGGTGCATTTTCTACCAACCAACCAAAGATTTCTAAATGTTGATGTCTGAATGATTTTACTAATGAATTTTAAAGTGTACTAGCTTAATTTCATATCTGAATATTTGGTTGCTGTCTGCTTAGAAATGTGTGAGTGAGTGAAATGAGTGAGTACATGTAAAACTTTTGTTGTTGTCTGAACTTCCTTAACCAGTTGGATCAGGTGCTCAAATTTAGCTTAAACAGCACAGTCGGGTTCATAGTTGCCCTTTAGCCCTCTTTCCAAATGGAGCTGTTTTTCTTCTCAGAGTCTAAAGTAATATTAACTGATAACCATTTAATCACTTTATACTTTAAGTATAAATGTCAACATAAATGGTTCTATCTTCTAAAATGTGAGCATCATTGTTGTATATAATAGTAAGCTGAATTTCCAAACCCAAACGTGTATTATTTTCTATCAAAAATGACAATGAAAAGCAGAAACAACAAGCAGATAGAATTGAAGAATGTCTGACATCTTTTCTTACAAAATGACTGAAGCAGTTAATCAGTTATCAACATAGTTGGAGATTTATTTTATTGGTTAATAAATCAACAAGTGATCATACAAAAGTAATCATACAAAATTCATGGTCAAGTACCTAACAAAGATTTGCAGGCATGTTTTGGTACAGCAGGGAAAACAGGATTTTTTTTTTTTTTCATTAAAACAAAAACAAATAAATGATTATTGTATTTATTTTGAAAATTTGTGATTAATTTGTGGTTCAGTGGTCACAATTCTTACAGTGTGGCACATGCCATGTGGCTGATTAAAAAATACACAATTAAATGCAGTTAAAGCCTGAAGAAATGTGTCTGGGTAAATACATGTACTGTATAACCTAGCTACGGTAAAATGGTGGCATGAACTACATAATGAAGGTCAGCTTTTTGTTCACATTTTAGTTAGATTTGATTATGAACATACTCACCTGTTAAACAGGAATGCGCCTCTATCACAGTATGTTTAATATTACATCACCTTATCAGTATAGTGTTGTGATACAGCACAAAAGAAACAAAGCAGCTGATAAACGTGTAAAGATAAAGTAACCAGACTGCCAGTTTGTATTTTCTGTGTGTTTGCTACGGTATCCGTGGAGGAAATTTTGTCACCTCCACAGTCCATTAGTCTCCAGACGGACTGCTGGAGAGAGAAGCAGTTGCACATACCATATTTAATTTATCACTTTTATACATTCTTCTTCTTGTAATTGTTATTGACCACAGTTGCCGTTGTGTGCATGTGTACAACATGTTGGTGTACAGTACTATACACTGTACACCCTTTTTAGCAATGCTATGATGATCATATATATTCCTTAGAACAACTAAACAAAAAATTTCTTGGCTGCTATCCTTCACAAAGACTACTCTTGATCAAGCTTCTGAAGCTGCCAGATAAACTGCCTTGCTAGACTTCTTCTGTCTCTTATAGAAGAATCTCTGAGAAACCTCTCATCAGATTTTGACAGGTCATCTATTACTATTTTTCTCCTTGACCTCTCCATATTTCTCTACAGGGTTCACACTAAAAAAACCTTTTTTCTTAGGTTTTTCTTTTTGTATTTTTTTAATGCACTGTGCATATATCCTATATTTTGTGGTTATATTCTAATAAAGAGACTAGGTAAATATATATAGTCAGAATATCCAAAACAACTAATGGTGGCCTGAGACTTTTGCACAGTACTATAAGTTTTCCTACTTGTTGTATGAATTGAGGCATATACACAGATTTTGTTACACTACACAAGTCATGTTACTATTTCCATGATACATTACCTGCAGTGCCTTGTACAAAAACAGTTATAAATTTGTTCTCATAGATTTTATCATGACGCTTCTAAGCGGCAGTGTATCTGCTAACTAGCCAGCTTCTCCTGTGGGAAGAGCCCTTTAATATAAGCAGGAATAGACCTACAGCGTGAATTTCACTGTGACCGACACACATGTTGTTTTGAAATTTAAGCTTTTTTCTTATTTTACTGAAAACTCTGCATACAATAATTTAATAATACCAAAATTAAGTTTGTGATGAAAATATAGACATATAGACTGTTTGCAAATGTTCGTAAATAAAAATACTTCATTAATATACAATGTTGCTCCTGTTCCATAACTAATAATTGACTGTTCACCATCCCTGCGTGAACAGTCAATTACAAATGACTTGGTGTTTTATGAAATATGAAATGTTTTCATATTTGTGCATCTGCCAGCTGAAGCCCTATCAATATATCAGTTTGTTCCATCTAGCAAGCATTGGTGGTGTCACTGTGAGTCTTGGTTACCTTCCTATGTTTGTTAGCAACCAGGAGTGCTGTGGGTGTGAACGCTGACTAAAGATAACTTTAGAAAAATCTTAAACAGTGAGTAACCCGAGGATGTTGGTCTAGTTTGCAGCTATGGTTTTGGTTGTTTCTGAGGGCTGGTGTATGATTAGATAAATACGTCTTTAGTATTTTGTCTTTATTTAGCTGTACCACAGAGGAGTGGAGGTATTTATAGTTCTCTTCCTTCAGAACAGAAATCACCTAGATTATAACCCTCTAGATCACACTTGGTGGCCTGATTTGATAATCTCCATCCATTTACTAGCTAAACACACTTATAGTTGAGGGCCACAGATGATGTACTTAAATCTAAACCTTGTAGGAGCAAATAAATGGGCAAAGAAAATTTCAAAGCCTTTCCCTCAACAATCTGAGTATTGAATACTGTTTCTCTAATATCAAGGGAATGTAAGAGAAAGGGCTGTTCTACTATTATGCATACAACCCAATTATGCATACAACCCACCCCATATATTAGGAGCAGTGGGCAGTATTATTTAATCAATTTAATTAAATCTGTTTATTAACTGGGCATTCTTAATTCATTGTCCTTACAACCCCCATTCAAAGTGTCTGAGCTCAACTGAAGAGTTAACTCTCCAAAATGACACCAATGTCAGTACAAAACTACCAAGTAAAGCTTCTACCACTGTCTTTGATAAACACTAAGGGTATGAGGGTGGGGACTGAATTCAACACCAACCTTCATTGTGGTCCAGATAGATTTTATTTTGGTGAAAATAAGTATGACCCTAATTAAAGACACACAGTAAGTTTCCACTATATTTCCTTTAGACTACAAACAATACATGCTCTGAAGTCTACTAACATGGTTATATTATTTCATGGTTATAAATATTTTTCTAATTTAATTCTGTTGATTTGAGTGAACTCATTTAGTCATTTAGCTCGTCATTTCAGTTTAAAGACATCAAGTCAGAACCACTTCTGGCTCTGACAATAAAATCTAGAAATTATAAGTTGAATTAGGCTAGAAAAGTAAAATTCACATTTTTATTTACATCAATTCAAAACTATTTTCAGGTTCCAAATCCAGATTCTGTTGACTAAGTTTAAACTTAAAAATAAAGTTAACATTTCCATGATGTATTGTTACTGTTACTGTAAACAGTCATTAGTTAATCTATGATTGTTGTAACTATGGTAGGTTGTATGATTCCTACACATCCGACATCTTCAGCATTTTGCCTTTTAACATCCATGGTGAACTACAAACATCACATTAATGTTGTTGTTATTTAAATAGTGCAATTATGAATATATTACAAGAATGTTTTGACAAAATGTATGTAAATAAATAAAGTCTTATTTCCTGCATTGTGTAAAAAAAAAAAGAATACTGAGAACAAAAATTAAAGCAAAATATTGTTCTGGTTAGAACGATTAAATGTTCACTTCAGTATTCCTCCTTAGTGATGCTGCTGACCTCCATCAACAGAGGGCAGCAGCAGCTCCACTGTCATTCTGTTTTTCAGTAAGTCAGTCAGCACTCAATAGTAATTTTTTTGCCCAGAGCAGTCTGCTCAGTACCTTCCACAGAACTGTAATTATCTCTGTGCGTCTTGTACTCTCTACAACTTATGCGCAAGTGAAGTTGAGCTCTGCCCTCTGGGCTCTGGCCGTCCCTGGCACGGCATAGGTCAGACAGCGGTAAAACTCCACCACTCACTGCATTAGTCATCCTACCCCAGCACTCTCTTCTCAGACTGGCGTGTGTGTTTTTCGAGGGTAAATCACGGCTGTAGAGAGAAGAGGCCAGACAGGCCTAGCCATGTTATGTTTGACTTTTACAGTGCCTGGACCAGATGTACAGCTGATTCAACCCAAGGTCTCCCCATGCAGGATGAGTAACAGCAGGGCTGCACGCAGTGTCTTCTCAAACAAGCACAAACAGACAAAGTCATTTTTAATGAGATCTCCTCTCACTCAGTCTGCATACTTTAGTCTCTGCTGTCATTTACTCACATGAACCAAATCCAGATCCTTCTTTGTCTTGATGCTGAAGTCACTTGATTCTTTATCCCGCTCCACTTTGCTTTAAAGGGTTATGTACTCCAGACTCAGTGTCCTGTTGTTCTACAGCAGTCCTCCAGACCCTAAAGAACAAGGTGTCAACATCTACACACTTCGATCAGCATTTGTGTTTACACACACACACACACACACACACACACACACACAGCAGCAGCAGCATGAAGCCTGTGTGCTGTTTCACACCTCCATGTTGACCCAGGAGGATGAAGTGAAGTCATGAACAGACTTGTCCATTTGCCTAAAACACACACACACATAGTGGCAGCACCCTCATATTAGCCACTCCATCACACTTAACACCTCCACTTTTTGCTGTGCATTTGTGCACCAGCTGTTTGGGAATATGGGTTTGCAGGCTCCAGGCAGGGCCGTCCATCTCATGTCTGGTTGAGACTGCTCACTGGGTGTACACACACACACACACAAATAGGTTTACAGAAACTGGTGGACATATTACCCATTTTCCCCTCTGTTAGGCTAATCAACATATTGTTGGCAGTCGCAACCTACCCCCTAGTGCTACTCAGTACACTGGTTTCAGTTCAAAGATCTGGCTGAGTGTGTCAGTGTGCCCCTGCTATTGATATTCTAATTGATCACCTCCCCCATTTGTGCTGACGAGACTGATAACACTTCTCCTTGAAACAAAGAGCAAAGAGTGCAGCTCCACGAAGAGCAGAGCTGTGATTAATTAGCTAACAAAAAACAGTTACTAGCTTGTTACTTTAAAGTATTTTCACTTTGTAGTTTCAAACCTTTTAGAACCAGAAACTAGACATGAAGCAGAAACGGACACTGATTGAACGTTGACTTGAGTGCTGAATGTGCATGATAGATCATTTTATTAGTTGAAGTGCTCATTTGACTAGAATAAAAAAAAAACATATATAAATGAAAAGAATAATGAATTATCATGGTTTAATTTCAAAATAAAGTTACACTTGAAGCTGTGTTTATGCTGGCTTCTGATAACTGGCAATGTTAATAACCAATATCACAAATACTAAATTTCAGTTTGTGTACAAGTGGGCATATACTCAAAATCACTGTTGCAGATAAAAATCCGACAGGGTACATATTAATACATACCTTACATGTGTTTTCTGTTATATTAAAAAGTTGAGGTTTACAGTATTGATTAATCTATTGATTATTTTTGTTAATCCTTTAGTCTGTAAAATGCCAAAAAACACATTGCTTGATGCAAAGTCTTCACAGTGCTCCTTTTTTTCAATTGCCAGTCCATAATATTCAGTTTATGATTTAAATCAGAAAGCCTCCACAACTTATCGATAAATTACAACATGTCTGAGCTTAATAAATGACTAAATGTTTTTTGTCAGTCAGTAATTTCAACTAATATTTACTATCTGAGCTAATTTCCAGGCATGTTTACTGATCAAAAAGTGCTGTTGTTGTTGTTGTTGTTGAACTGTAGCGTTCATTTTTAGCTAAATGTGTAAATCACATCTACTAAAAAGTTCTACCAGTGCCAACTTTTCAGCTCTTGTTCCAGCTTTTATTTTTCCTTGTTAATATATTTGTGCCGTCAGCGTGGAGCAGTAAGCTTTTACTTTAAAAAAAAAAATTCCCTCTAATGTTTTCACTGTGTATAAATCAAACGAGCCTCTGGGGGAGCTTCTTTCCAAGTAAACCAGATCCCGCCTTGTCTTCAGCCACGAGGGCTGGGCTTGAGCTCCTCCTCTCTCTCCACTCCTAGTATAAAGCCTTGTCTCCCTCAGTTCACTTCAGACCAAAGTTTGAAGAGTGTGTATATATTTGTGTATGTGTGAGGGGAGCTTTCAGAAAGCCCCGTCCCATTAGGGAAGAAGATAAACGGGGGAAGGTGTATTTATTTCTTTAGATTTTCTTTTTTATTCACAATTTTTTCCTCTAATGTGGATTACTTGGAGCTGACTCTCCTGGATTAAAAAAAGGATATTGTACTGAAAGCTATGGTGGCTTACGATGAACTGGGTAGCTTGGTGCCTATCAAACGGACTCTGCAAGTGATAGACTACCAAAACCAAGCCAACAAAGAGTTAGAGGTGAGATGCAAAAACACCCAAAAAATAGTGGTATTTGTGTTTAACTGCCTAAATGTTACCTTGCACTATGTATTTCAGTAAATGTTTGACCAGAACTAATTCAGTTGAAGTCATATCTTTTGTCATGTGTCAGATTGTGAGTGAATCAGCACCTAACCCTGGTGTTATCTCACCTGTGTACACACTGTTTGTGTGCGTGCAGTTTGAGTCACCCTGTGTGCCTGTAAGATGAGACTTTGAACTTTGTGCTTGAGACGCTGCCTAACCTGGAGAAGTTAATGATTGGGTTTCACTGCAGCTATGAAGAAAACACAGAATTTTCCCCTCACCCTGCAGCGTTGTGTATTCTCCGTCTGTTCTTAAATATGCACCTCAGCCCAGCCAGCTCAGCTCAGCCTTGGTGGGCTATGGGAAGATCAGGAGTACCACCAACAGTGAAGCAGCTGGGGGTGAACTCTCAGTCAACAGCTTTGCATCCTTTTAGCTCAGTCCCATCTTTAATGCAAATTCAGCGCAACATCCTGAGAGTATCCGCTCAGGTGCAAACGCTGGTAAAAGCACAGCAGTGTTAAAACTCAGGTGTGCCCTCTGTCCGTTCCCCTTTTTGAGGCTTGCGTGGTTCTTTTTCGGAAACGACTTTTGGGAAGATGTGGTTTCATTGACAGTAAACCACCATTGAAAGGAGAAGAACAATTCATGAAGTGAATCTTGTTCTCACAGAGTTTCACAAATGAGACAGACTCTTTTTTTTTTTTTTTAGCTTCATGCTGTTTTTTTGTGCTGACCTCAGCTTCCATTTGTGGTCTGGCTGTTCCGTTCTCAGCTCCTATCAGCTAAAGCTGTGCTGTAATCACAGGGGCACATCTGTGGTGCTCGCAGCACACATCAGGTTACATCAAAGAGAATACTCAGGAAGGAAGCTTTTGGAATCCCTCAAAAACCCTTGAGGTTTATGAGTTTGTTATCTTAGGTTAGGATTTAGGGAGACAACATGTGTACAATATGTATATCTGGAGGCTTGCTGTTTCACTGATAAGTTTTCCAAATCAGCAGTACAAACACTGGATCAGTGTGGTTTCCTGAAGTGAGCCAGACTTACTGTATCTCCTCTGACTTCCTGTGTATATCAGCTTTCCCCGTCTGTCTGCACTATTTCACTTTACAGCAGTGAGTGGGTCTAGAGGGCTTCTGTCATTGTGGGGCCAGTTCCCAAAGGTACATAGGCCGTAATAACTAACACACTTTGGACTTTGGGACTTTGTCTACAGATACTAAAAGGTCACAAATTAGTGGCAGACAAATGTCAACTGCAGTCAAAGCAGTTGACATGTGGCGTCTCTTTGTTGGCCTCTGCCTCTAGAGGGTTTGCTGAGTTCTCAAGGCTGTCTGGCCGCTCTGATCCGATGTGGAGGCCCCCTCAACCACAGCAGACCGTGACTCAACCACAGCAGCTCTCAGGTCACACCAGACTGAGCGGATCTGTTCTACAGCTGTGTCTGCAGGAACCCAATCCTCAATGACTGCTCTGTTTTCTAGAGTTTCTTAGCCAAGATGAAATCCCATTTGGCCCGAGTCAGGGCAAGAACACAAGCAGCTTTTTAGCAGCGTAGTGCTCGATTTCGGCAAGCAGGCTTTCATTAGTGTATAGTTCTTAAAATGCTAATTATGTATGTGTCTCATCCTGTCATGTTTTTAAGAGGCACTGTGGTCTGAAACATTACCTCAGATCTTCACTTCTTTGATTCCTGTGGCCTGTTGTTGTTGGAACAGGGCCAAGGAGCGCTCTTTCTCTCCTGCCTCAGGGCTGTGTAGGGGCAGGAGTGGGAGGGAAGGTCACCTCGCCCAGGTGTAGTGCAGCTCTCACGCAAGGCTCATCGAAGAGCCTGTTTCAACTTGTACCCATAAACACAACTGTGCACCCCCTGCGACATCGCACTGTGTAAACACTCCAGAGGCGACTCAATCACTGACAGTTTACAACTTCTGTTCCTTTTCCTAAGTCACAGCGGTGGTCTGTTTTATGAACAGCCCTGACACACTGCCACACTGTCCCACACTGCCTTACCACCCCCTGGGAAAGGCAGTTAAAGAGCTGCAGCAATCAGGAAGCATTTATCTCACACTTTTGGAGTGATGGAACAGATCCATTATCAAGTGGAGCTGTAGCCGCTGTGAGGCCAGATAGTAGTAAAGATGTGTGGGGAGGGGTGATGAACAGCTGAGAGCAGGGTTGTGCATTCCTGGCATTCCACCAAAACCCCTTTCCACAGAGCTCAATGGGCTGGCCTGGCTGAAGGCTCTTCACATGATGGAGCCAGCAGCTGCCGGAGCTGCTTCTTCCTCGGCTGCTCCGCCAGTCTGTCTGGCTGCTGCTCGACCTCAGCTACTCCTATTTCCTTGCCCCAAAGCAGGGAGTGGAGTCAATAATGATTATTTATGACTTGACTTGATGTATTCTACCACAAGGGAGTGTCTTGTGTTGCTGAGGTTGCTGTGAATCTCACACTTGGCATTACCGATTGATTAGATTTGTGAATGAGCGCTGTTCTTTGACGTGAAACTAATCTCTACTTGCACGTTATTTTCTTTTCAGGAACCCAGCAACAAGCGTGTCCGTCCTCTCGGCAGGGTGACGTCGCTAGCCAACCTCATATCTCCGGTGAAGAATGGGGCCGTCCGGCGCTTCGGCCAAACCATCCAGGTAAGCTCCACAACAAGAGAACTTCTCATTGCACTAAACAACCTGGTATCCAGTTACAATATGTCTGACATCTGGGGCTTTTTCCATCTGCAGGCCTCCTTTCGGGGCGATGGCAAGTCGCCGGGTGTGCCCCAGAAGCCTTGCAGCAAGGCAGCGGCCCCGACACCGCCTAAAAGGAGGAACAGCACTCTGTGGTCAGAGACACTAGACATCCACCAGAAGGGGACTTTCTCCACCAAAGAGATCAAGCGACAAGAGGTGAAAATCTGCACTGAGACATGACAATACAGTAGAAAAGTCAGTGATAGTGTAGAACAAGGCTTGGGCACCACAGGAAAGGTGCACATGTAGAGAGATGAGTCTGGTAAATCAGTATCTAGATGAGGTTTAAAGCCATTTCCCAGCCTGTGGAACCTCACATATACTTAACAAGCTAACAAACTAGTGTCCCTTTTTCCCGCTTGGCCTATATAAGTCAGACTTGTTAGCATCTATATACTCTACACTATTTAACAGTGAGAGCAAGAATGAAAGCCAGCTTCGAAAGTTGGCCTCAGTGGTTTGGAACCATTACAGTTTTAGATTTAGTCTAACAGCTGTTGGTTGAAATAATGTAATGATGTCCTGATTCCTGTGTTTTGCTGAGAAAGTATATCTGTGTGTCCTTCACTTCAGGCCATATTTGAGCTGTCTCGTGGAGAACAAGACCTGATTGAGGACCTCCAGCTTGCACGCAAGGTTTGTACTTTTAGACCTCTACGGCAGAATATAAAGCAAACAGATTAAATCAAAGTCTGGCAGGCCATCCACAGAGCCAAGCCAAGAGCTATAAAAAGACAAGAATTATTCCTGTCTTTCTCTTGTGCCTCTAAAGCTCTTCACTGAGCTTTTCTTAGTATCCACCCACTCTTGGCCTGCTGGGATGTTATTATTTGACTATTTTGGCTCTCTGTCCCACAGGCGTACCACGACCCGATGCTCAAGCTTTCTATTATGTCTGAAGAGGAGCTTACTCACATCTTCGGCAACCTCGATGCCTACATCCCACTTCATGAGGACCTGCTGGCCCAGCTCTCCAAAGCCACAGGTCCAGATGGAACCGTGGGCCAGATTGGACAGATTGTCGTTAGTTGGGTAGGTGTCAAGTCATCAGAATTTCTGATTCTGTTAAAACTCTTGTTTTGAGGCAAGGAAGGCAGTTATTTTATATGTTCCTCCTTCTCCTGCAGCTGCCCAGGTTAAATGCCTACAATGACTACTGCAGCAACCAGCTGGCAGCCAAGGCGCTTCTGGACCAGAAGAAACAGGATCCACGGGTGCAGGACTTCCTCCAGCGCTGCCTGGAGTCCCCCTTCAGCAGAAAGCTGGACCTGTGGAGCTTTCTGGACATCCCACGCTCCCGCCTGGTCAAGTATCCCTTGCTGCTCAAAGAGATACTGAGGCACACTCCACCAGAGCACCCTGACGCTGCCAGCCTGGAGAAAGCGGTATGTCAAAGACACAATGTCAACGGTGATTGCTTTGATTGTTTTTCCTAAAATATGACTGTAGATTAATGTAATTCCATGTGTGTTCAGATCACCATCATGCAAGGTGTTCTGTCTGACATCAACATGAAGAAGGGAGAGTCTGAATGTCAGTACTACATCGACAAGCTGGAGTATCTGGACGACAGGCAGAGGGACCCTCGCTTTGAGCAGTGTAAAAGCCTGCTGTGCCACGGGGAGCTGCGTAACAAGAGCGGCACGGTGAGCAAAACAAACCTTTCCCACTTGTCTTCAGTAGCAGTAAACATGTTCCAGTCTGTCTTCCATCAGCACGTATGTTTAAATTTGCGTTTGGTTTTTGATTCCTAGAAACTGCACGTGTTCCTGTTTACTGAGCTGCTGGTCCTGACCCGGCCTGTCACCAGGAACGAACGCCAGTGTTTCCAGGTTTACCGGCAGCCAATTCCAGTCCAGGATCTGGTGCTTGAGGACCTGCAGGACGGAGATGTCAGAATGGGTGGCTCTTTCAGAGGTGCTTTCAGCAATGCAGACAAAGGTAAGGCTGGTCTCAAAACTTTATAGAACCTAACAAAGCTTTTAATTTAGTCTCCTATCAAATATATCACGTCATTAATTAAATGTTTTTTCCATTTCATCCACAGCCAAGAACATTTTCCGAGTGCGTTCTCAAGACCCGAACCAGCCTCAGTCCCACACGCTACAGGTCAACGACATCTTCCACAAGCAGCAGTGGCTCAACTGCCTTCGCAGTGCCATTTCTGTCCACCGGCCCCTCAGCGAGCCCTCTAGCCCCAGCCCTCCCACAAATGCTGCTCGCTCCAAACGTCGGCCCTCCTCAGTCTCAGCCATAATCCACATGGAGGAAGCAGACGAGAACTGCCAGCAGCCGGCCTCTCAGTCCGCCCCCAACTCACCATGCAACAGCTCAGCCTCCATGTCCCCTTTGCCCCAGTCATCATCTTTGCCAACGACACCATCTTCTTCATTGTCCCCACTTTCTTCTTCCACATCACACAAAACCAAAAAGGACAAGAAGTCTCTATGTTCTTTAGGGAAGAGAAAAGAGACGATGGTGTGAGCCTGGTAAAAAATGGACTCCTGGGCGGACATTTTGTCTTGTACATAATGTTATAAACCAACATGGAGAAACGTGGGACTTGTATTTATGTGTGTCTGCGTGCGTGTGTATTATTACAACAGTGTTCTGTTACTGTCCTCTTTGGCAGCTATTTACTGTACCCCTCCATCCATCCACATGCATCCCACAGTATTCTGGAGAGACCTGCACAGCTTCTGCTGACTCTTAAAAGGGAAAGCATTCCGAGAAGCAAAGACAGATCCATGAATCTATGTGTCATGACTTTGTGGATTTCCTGAAAATAGAGGTGGAGAGTCAAATCTTGTTTACTATTAATTTGGTATTTAAGCATTATTTTAGACTATTTTGGGGAGGGCTAATGAAAGTTTTACAATTTTTATATTATATTCTACAATTGATTGTAGTTTTTAGGTATCATAAAGCAGCACCGTTTTAGCTTTTAGGTGAAGTTATTTGAAATTTTGAGCATGTTTAGGAGGCAAGAGAAGAAGAGAATTCTCAAAAAGATACAACACAAAGCTACAACTTCCCCTGTCAAAGGGTGATTTCCTTTAAATTAATGAGAAAATGGGTCTTATTTTTATACATTCCATAAATGAACAGATGTTTTAAATCCATAACAGATGAGATTTCAAAGAACAGAGATATCACTTTGATGTAGTGATAGCAAATTATCGGATGTGAAAATCATGTCAATGAAGAGATTAGGCGTTTTGTTTCAAAACAAAAGTTCGAACTGAGCCATGTTGGTTTTTTAAAAAAAGACAAACAAACAAACAAACAAAAAAGCTGACGTTCCCAGATGAAACTTTTCAGTGTAGCTGAATCTTGCATGGAGCTTTGGTTGTGGACGCTGATCCTGTCGAGGCAGGATATGACACGTAAAGGAGAAGAGAATGTTGCTTGAAGGTTGAAGAGACAAGAGACGAGATGGATACAGCTTTGTTTTAGAACTGAACTGGACGCAAGATGTGTAAATCCAACAACTTTGTGTGTAAGTTGATGTGATATCTTGCTGATAGATGGTAAAAATCAAGTGAGTGTGATAGATGGTAAAAGTACGTAGGGGAAGGGAGATGATGATGATGATGATGAAGGTTTTTTGCATGTGTGCTCAAAATGTTTTTATCGCGGTGGAAATGTGCAAGTTGCTTGTATGTAATAAAAAAGAACAATAAAGATCTGTGTAAGATTTGCATCTGAACTTTTGTTTTCAGCGTTTTCTTCACTCTGATCATTTAGGGACTAGTGGTTTACAAGAGCAGAGAGAAGAACATAGCAATTGATTTATAACTGTGCTTAGCTCTTAACTAAACAGCCAGTTCCATACAGGTGCCAATAGAAACATTTCCAGTGTAAGCATTATTAGGGATTTGCTTTTTACAAACTGAGACCTCCATGACTGGTCCATGTTCGAGAGAACATATTTGTTAATACTCTTTCTCTGTTGTGTGATTTCTGTTTAGAAGACCTGACAAATGGCTGCACAAGAGCCCCTCAGTCTTTAACAACCACATCAGGCTTTAAGAATTTCTAACTGGAATGGCTGCACACTTCTCCACTGGTGTGGAGTTTGGTGATGATGCGAGGTGGTTAAGAGATCGCTCTGGTTGCACTTTTATTAAATAATGGCCTCATGTCTGCCTCTCAGAAACTGAGAGCATTCTCCAAACATTCGCTCATTTTCTCCACACAGTTGGTCATTTATTTTAATGATAGTTGAACGCGTACCAGGGTTACAGTTAGTGAAGCTTTTGTTTTTAAGTTTGTCTGGGCAGCGAAGGAAGCCTGTGATGAAAATCAGCCAAAGACAAGCTGAGAATCTGGGTTAAGTCACTGTACTGTACTAATAGTGGTTATAGTTACTGAAGTTATTGGTGAATCTGTGTCATGACCTTTGACCTAGAGCTCCATTGTTGAAAGTCCATTTAAAGTCCATTACTTTTTAATGCTTTTTCAGTTATAATTGCATTGCATCACTGTTGCTGAGATATGAAAGCACAGTGTTTTTATTACGCAACAAAGTCCCAGAAAACAAGAAGCAGTTAATAGTTAACTGTAACCGTTTAAAACCAAAAGTAAGTGCACCTGAAATGTTAGTGATAATCAAAGTAATCACCATGACGGCTCAAAAGATGGACACAAATGAACTCAATGAGACAAAAAGCAACACGACAGACTAAAATAGAAAAAATTTACAGCTAAGAACTGAAAAACAACCAGTACACACAAGATGAAAAAGATGAAAAGTAACACAACTACTAGAATTAGAAGATAAACCTAAACATAGACCGTATAAAACCAAAGACGCTGAAATGAGCAGGAATAGTAGTAATATAACTGCAGATGAAGTAACAGCCTCGTTTGTACTGTAGTTGTTTTATGTGTGAGTATATTGGAAAAGTCTCACATTAAAGACACGAGAAGTTCTGATGTGAGTCTCAATACAGCGCAATGCATGCTGGGAAGGCCGTTAGCTTTATTTCTTTAAAAACTTAATACGTTTCATGAACTCATAGAACATTTATATTTCTAAAACCGACTGTGGTTCACAGTTAAAGTTTAATTATTGACTCTGGTCTGTTTCGTATGTTTACCCCACTGAGTCTGCATCAAACTGTTGATGAACCATCTAGTAAAATATGTGAGGTTGATTTTACGATGTTAGACACTCTATTAAATTCACCAGCTGCTGTTACATAACAGAGCGGCTCGTTTTGGACACGTCCACATAACAAACACATGAAAGCATTAAAGCAGCATCTGCACCAGCCACACAGCCCAGATAAGAACCAGAGGGTTCCCTCTGAGCGGCTCCTCTGTGCTGGTGGAAGAGTCGTCAGTCAGATGGTTGAGGAACAGCTGAGTGTCCTGTCAGCGATACGTCGTTGTCACATCCTTTGACACTCACTTTGCCCACAAACTATTTGATTTCTAAGAAGTCAGCTTCAGTGTCTGAGCTGAATCGGATGCAGCCGGCAGAAGACACAGGGCTCAGATGAACTGTCAGTTTCTCTTTTGTTTTGACTGCAAAGCGGAAGTGACACGTTATACTGGAAACGAGCTAATGTGTCAGGAAGCTGAGTCAACAGAATTCACCTCTGAGCTTTCTGAAGGTGTCAGACAGCTTGTTTTTAGGAATCAGTACAACCTTCACATTCGTTTCTGATATTCCAAATCACATGTCAGCGCTGTCTCTTTGCGACATGGGGAATGTCCATTTTTTGATGATTATATGTGTCACTGTCAGATCCGGTTTCAGAAAAACCTTTATTGTTGCAACATAATTCATTTTTTAAATTTTTACCCACTGCAGTTTATTCTGTCAACTAACTTTTCTACTATTTGCACAAACATATTTATTTAATTGAATTTATTCCAGTTCAGTTACAACATTACAACAAAATTTGAATATGACACATTACGATATATGATTTATGACCATACATAGAAAACCCAACAAATCCTGCTTGAGCAGCAACAATGAAGAGGGAAAATTCCCTTTAATGGAAGAAACCTCCAGCAGAAGCAAGCTGAGCATGGGTGGCCATCTGCCTCAACCGGTTGGAGTGAGCAGAAAGTAAAAATAAACAATTAAATGAACAGAAATAGAATTATTATCCAACTCTACAGCTCCCCTCAACTTCAAATTCTAGGGTCTTTTAGCATGTTTCTTTTTAGCCAAGCAGCAGACAGATGTTCCCCTAGTCTGAAGTGAGGCGGATTTTTGAACAGGTTTTTCTTCAGAGGTCTTGTTGTAGGAAACATATGTTAAAGCTCTCTATAGCATATGTTTTCTCAAAAAAGTGAGACTAATAAATGACACCACCACAAACACTTTTACATCAGGAAGAGGAGCTAAGTCGTTGGAAGCTTGATGGTCATGATGTTGAAGCCATGGCAGCGAGGTGTAGTTTGTTTATTACCTGGCAATAGCTTTTTAATTCTGGTGATTGTGTTTAGGCTTCAGATATCTGCATTCATTTGTAAAGATGATCTTGCTGAACATGTCATGGAGCTTTTTACCTGCAATAATCTAAAATCCCCTCAAATCTCACTGGCGGACACTGTGTCTTTGTGGTGTAACAGTTAAAATGTTACGACCATTTTATCCTTGTGTCCCTCTAGAATTCATACATCTTTTAAATATTGGATCTTGATTCTGATTTATAGGATAATGTTACTCTTTTAAGGTTGGTAGTAGTTTTTTTACTGTCTGCATCCAGTATCATCCAGTAACAGCATGGACGTGGAGAAGTCCCATTAGCTGGGACACATACCAGTCTAAACTTATAGAAACTTGCCAGTCTTGGCAATGAAGGAAACTGTTGACTAAAGCAATGACATGCAGGAACTGTTTTCAGAAAGAGGGTCCATGGCACATACATGCATTTTTCATGGAGCACAACAGTGAACTACAGTGAACAGTGGACTGTGTAGGCGATGAATTCATTTTGTCAGGGCTGCATGGTAACAATGAGAGAATATAACAGAGAGATTGTGTAACATGCACACATGCAAAAGCTGTGTAGCCTCCCTTTCTTCTAATGCTCGTGCATCGTTTAAATGCAACTACATCTCTTTTATTACTGCTGTGCTGAATGCCAGAGGGCACTGGAAACTCCCTGCATACAAGATGTCTAGATCAGCTTACCATATCCACACCCAGACCCAATAACACACTAAATCTGACCAGCAAGGTAGAGCTCAGAGGCAGCCTCAGAGGATGAGGTCAAACTGGTTCACAGCACCTCTCCATCACGACCCAGACTCCATGTTTATGGCAAAATATACAGTTTTCTGAGTGTCCTCTCATCACTCACAACATGTCGACACGAGCTGTCAGCTCAACGTGTATCACCTAGTCTCACACATTTCCTTTCGCCTTAGGAGCTGACATGCAAGGGCGGATTAAGAGAAGCCCTGAAGATAAAATATTCATCCATTTTAAAAGGGTCTTTTACACAAAACAAAAAACAAAAGCAGTCTGTTACAACAGGAGCTTATTTTAAACTTGTACACAAAATCTACCTTTAACATTGGTTAGCTAACCGCAAAACAGTGGTTAGCTAACCTAGCCAAAAGGTTAGCTTTGTTTTCAGCTAACAAGGTAGCTTTGTGAACAGCAGAAGCTAGTGTAGTTCAAAGAAAATATGCTAATTAGAATATATTAGTTTTAAACTGAAACTTCTGAAAAGACTCTTTTGCTAGTGTTACACTACATCTTAACATTTACCATTAATGGTATGTTATTTGTGGAGCTCAGCGAAGGTTACATAGGCTAAGTCTCAGTTTGTGATTCATGTTTCAATCACACTTGAATAGATAATGCTACTTCAGATTGCCAATGTGATGTTGAGCACTCTTCAGATAACACACAAAACTATCCTTCAATAATGACTTCAAGTTGCAATATTACTTTTTGTGAATCAGGCTAACTAGTGCTTTCACACCTCCAGGCTTTAGTCTGTTCCATCGTGTTGCGGTTCTCTTGGTGCCAAACAAAAACAAGACCAAAAACTATGAATATGATTTGTGAGCTAGATAATGTGTAGAAATTGTACCTCCGAAACATGCTGCAGGATGAATCACAGACAAACATGCAATGGTGCATAAACATTTGGTCGGATGACTGTGCAAGTGATGTAACATAATAAACAGTCCCAAGCAGGACTGCCTCCCCCACGTCACAGAAACAGTAGCAACAGCTGTACTCCACAACACTGGATCTACTTCCTCTGGATGCTATTTTGTTCCGACAGAGAGGAGGAAAAATGAGTGTGAAAAGAAACTGAATCAAGGAGAAAGGGCTGCAACTTTCCAAACTCCTCCAGTGAGTGGAACCAGAGCAGTCGCACTACAGCGTGAAAACGCCATAAATCAGTTGGCTCTGCGCAGCCCTCCCTCTCCCTTCTCCACGCACAACCCTCCAGGTATTAGCAGTAAGATTACAATAATTAGTATTATTCCTTTTTCTGCCTTGCCTTTTTCTGTGAGTCAGCTATAGAAAAACAAAGCTTAGGTAACCTGGCCTTAAGACAGATGAGGTAGCGCCAGTACACAGCAGAATAAGCACTGGCTCCAGCTGAAAGAAAATGTGAAACAAATGTTAACAAGTGTGTGTGTGACGGTGAGTGAAGTGGCATTATCCTGTAAGACATAGAATATTGCTTTCTGTGTTATGAAGAGCTTTAAGCTTTCCTTCATTTCCTGAAGGGGCCTTGGCCTCTGGAGATATGAGACGGTGACCACTTACTCTGAACTGACAGGAGTTTTATTTAATGCCAAACTTTTCCCATCTTTTTTCTGTTATGAGTCTGTAGAAGTGAGCGATCACTCCTTGTACGCAGAGATTGGCTGCGGTGAAGTGCAGCAGACAGCAGAAATGCTTTAAAGGCACACGGTATAATAACTTACATGATTGATGGTTATCACACATTGTAGGATGTATTTTCTGTGTTACTCTGAGTTACTCTACCTGTCACAGTGTCTATCACACAGGAAACCGCCCCACATATCACACAGTCACAAACAGATTAAGGTCTGCAATAGCAGTTTGGCCACACTGACTGAGTGTGTCAGGTATGAATGCTCCTCATGTGGGAGCTTTTTCTTTTTCAGTCGCCAGATAGATTACTGTTCTCTGAACTGTCCGAGGATCCAAATGCTGAAAAGCGACTATTAAAGATAACTAGGCCAGAGGAAACCAGAGAATGTCAGATAATCTCAGATCGTACTGAGAGTTTATTCCTCACTAACCACTTTTTAACTGCACACAACCCATAAATGGTCCTGCAATTTTCCTCGTCTGCATCAGGAGCCATAGACAATTTTCCATGTGAGACACTCCAGCTTCCTGACTTAGGCCTAGTACACTCTGATATGATTTAAATAAATATTATTTCATGGGTCTAGTGGGAATTAACGCAGCAACACTCAGGTAATGGCTGGTTATGAAACTCGTGTGTACAAATGAACCACTGGCAGCTGTAGCAGTGGCGCATTAGCGTCCGTGAATCTTCTCGTTTTTAATGGGGGATTTTTACATTCTTGGAATGAAAATAGCTTTGTTAGAGTAAAACAAATATTTGGCAAAGACTCACATGTATGCTTTTAGATAAAAACTATACAGAGAAAACAAATACTGCATAACGGTCCAGCTCAATGAGGGAATATTAGCAGCACTTCATGTGTACTGGCTTTCAGATTTACCTAATTAAATAGCTTTTGCCGGTGGTTTGGTTTGATTTGTGTTTTCCTGTTGTGACACCCAGTGAGTATTTTTCCAACATTTTTAAAGTTGGTACTGTTCATTCAAGTTCATTATTTATGTTCAGAGTTTTAAGACAAACCCAGAACCACATTTTACTCAGTCAGTCAGATATATCTGGCTTATCCCCTGTGGGGGCCAGTTAATCTGGTTACAATCCATTCTGCTCTGCCCAGCCCTCCCTCTCCCTGCTCTGCTACGCTCTACTACCACCTGCTACACTCCAGCACGCTCTGCACACTGCTTCAATTTTTACTCTTTATCAAATTACAGCTGCAAAACTTAGGAATGAAGTGAAAATCCTGCTCTGACTGGTTAGAAGGGCAAGTCTCACTCTAATAGTTTCAGCAGTGACTGTCCATATATTGCTCAATTGTTCTATATTGGGAAGTAAACTTATTCACCTATGATTCATAACACTGTTGTGTGTACAGAGTGAATATACTGAGGGAAAGCAAGAGATGATTAGCTAAGCTTAGCATAAAAACAGGAAATAGGAAAATAGCTAGCCTTGGCTTCTCCAAAGTTCACTGGAAGGTTAGTGTTTAACTTAAAGGAATAAACCTCCAGCAGAACCGGATCAGGGTGGGAGGCCATCTGCCTCAACCAGTTAAGGTGAGTGGAAAGAAAGACAAAAAAGGACAACAACAACAAGCAGCAGACAAACAAACAAAAAACACTAGGCAGGTTGGAAGGGCAGAAACTCTAAGGCTGGGCACACCTGGGAGAGAGAGAGAGAGAGAGAGAGAGAGAGAGAGAGAGAGAGAGAGAGGAAGAAGCACAACTACGGTTTCACAATTAACATAAATGACAATAAACATGTTGAATAAATGTACACAACATCCAGTTTTCTTTTCTGCAGATAAATCCGATCTTGATGTACAACATGCAGGTTTGAGACCTTACATGGGAGTGTGGACACAAACTGGGCTCTGCAGTTCATCAGTCCTGCACATTATATATCCTGCATCCAGCCCATCTGCATCCTGCAAGTTGCTTTCTCTTAGTGAATGTAGCATTTTGATGCATCACAACATATAATTATCTTTGCCACAAATGCATATTCATCGTTGCAGTTTAGTTGCATAGACGCATAATTTTCTGAAGACTGGGTTGGACTTTAGCAAGAGAATAAGTGTCTTTTCCAACATGAACTACTGTGTGTAACTTCAACAGTACGATCAGTGATCTATATGAAAACCTGATGTGTGTATCTTCTTACATCACACTTGACCTACTCTTCCAACATTATGTAACTGTACAAAATAATCCCTAGGCATTGAACATAATTACAGGTTACAGTTTTCAACCACTGAAGTGTCTCAGCAGGTGATGTCCCTTCACTCCTTAAGATGAGAACACACCTTTTACCACAGCGTCTTATGTAAGGCTTCAGAGAACATTGAGTATGGGTGTGTGTTCATGTTAGAGAAAACTGTGTGTAAATGATGAGACATGTGAGGACACAGGCTCATAAGAGAGGGATTTGGAAAGAGATTCATCTTTGACACATTTCGTGCCTAAACAATGTTTCTCGTTGCTATAGTACGTGTTCACTTTGTATGTGTTTTATGATTCCATCACTTGATACCAGTTACTTCCTTCAGCTCTTTCTTTTTGCAGACTCGAAACATTTCCATTCAACATACAGTTTTGTGCTTTTTGTAATATCATGGATATCATGGATCCATATCAAAAAATAACTTGGGAGGACATTTGTGAGGTCATACCCCCCAGGATGACGCTTCCTGCAAGCTGTGTGGCGTCCCCCCAAAATACTGCTGCATAGATCTGTATCAGCTGAGAGCCTGAGAGTAATTATGTGAACATTTGTTCATTACCAACACAGATCTGCAAATGCAGTGAACATGTGTTAGAGCCCTTGTGTTTCCGCCTCTTATTCCTCAGCAGTACATGACTGTAAGCTTGGTAGACAAAACAGTGGAACAGCTGTGAACCAGGGGAATGTGGCTCTGCTGTCCACCCACACTTTGTCTGCTGACAGTGGGCTTTCTCCTCTGTTGAGACACTGTTTTACATCTCAGTGTCTTATAAGGTTGGTCACTGTCCTCACTTGCCCCTCTATCCCTCCCTCTCCATGCATTGGAGGGATGCAAGGAAAAGACACAAGGAGAGAAGAACTGGCAGAATGTGTTAGTGACCTGAGACATCCTCTTCCTCTGAAAGGACATAAATAACTCAGCAGTCAGTCTGACTTTAGTCTTATATGTTGAAGTGTGCAATGTGTATTAGTCCATTTTGTGTTAGTCCACATTCCCAAATAATAATTAAGCACAGCTACCACTGTTGGCACAGCATGTTTTTATTTTAAGTCTGTTGTTACTATGTTTGAACTTTATTTAAATTTATTTAGAATTTACATTCTGTATTGTTAATGGGGTTTGTGTAGCAATAGCTGTTTTCTCTCTCCGATTCCATTTTCCTCAACTGGTCGAGGCAGATGGCCACCCACCCTGAATCTGGTTCGGCAGGAGGTTTCTTCAGTTAAAGGGAGCGTTGTGTTTTTAAATCTAATTCTATATAGTTTTATTGTTATATTATTATTATTATATGCTGTAACGTGCTTGGAGATTACTTTAGTATCACTATAATTATATAAATAAACTGAACTGAACATGACGCGCACACGTTTTCAGTCTAATATTGCTAAATGTAAATGACAGACATCACTCCCTGATCATTGCTCCACAGAGCCTAATAACATAAACATAATGAATGGTAACTTATTTTTGTGTTAATATAGCATCTATACATAACTGGGTTTACCTACAAAGAGGGTTCTGTAGAACCAGTGACCCACTGGTGATAACATAAGACAGGACATACAGTATTTCTCTAAGTCATGCCAGTGGACATGAAGATTAGCTGAATAACGATGACTGTATATGTCAGGCAGGAATGTTTTAAATTAGAGCATCGTGAACCTTTCTGATAGCAGTTCATGTAAATTTAAACGAATGAAAAATGCTTTGTGCCTTTTTAGGAATGCTGCATTAGTAAAAACATGTGTGATAAAGATTAACCCACTGGCCTCGGTCTCATTCTTCTTCTCCATCCTCCATCCTCTACACCCCTTAAAAAGCTAAATGAGGTGAGAGAGTGTTACGTAAAGTCAGTGATCTCTTTCCAGATGGCTGCTCCAGTCTTTAACATCAAAGCGAGCGAGCATCCTTTCAGTCGAACTATGTGATCTCGTCCCGGGTGACCACAGATACTCTATTAAACATGGGGACGTAATGTTTGTGAATGTCCCACAGCAGGCAGAGCTAATCCCCTCTGTGTCTTTATATTGTCTGATTGAGTCCCTCTTTTCTCTTTGAGCCTACTTCAACCTCGTTATTTCAATGGCAAGATGTTGTCCAGACTAGATTAGCACTGTAGCACAGTTTGCCCTGAAGCACATGGGAAATCAATTCTTTAAATCAAATGTTTTTGCGAAGGTGGTCACAGAACAAAGGCCAGTAATCAGTGCAGCTGTTTGTTTAGTGGAGTCCTCAGCAGGGCAGCTATAACCAGAAAACCCCCAATCATCATGTGATGTAACACAATAATTACAATGATTATTTTGGCTATTTTAGACTTTATATGATAGTTTAGAGACAAACAGGAAACACGGGGAGACAAAGAGGGTGTGGCATGCAGCAAAAGTTCCCAGTTGGATTCAAACCAGGATTGTGGTCCTGACTGAATACTAACAAGCCAAAACTGACTTGATGAACAGGTTGATAGTTATCCTGCAATTTACTTCAAATTTCAACGTTAAATATTAATCAATGCACGTTTCCACTCACTGCTGTTACGTGGATATCGCCCAAACCACTGGGCTAACAGGATGTTCTATCTGAACCGTCACCAGAGATTATTTGCCATATCCACAATCTTTCTCTGACTGTAACCATTTGCTATGTTATTTTGTAGAAAGTTGATAGAAATAGAAAAAGTTATAGTCAGAACAATAAGAAATACCAGGTAAAGTCTCAAACTCTGGATGTGACCTGTGACCTGACAAGCAGTGAATGGAACCCAATCCATCCAGAACCAGAACCAGAATTAGGCCGAATACAAATATCAACCGGAAGCAGACTCACAGTCAACACACCGACACTGGACACCAGCAGGACTCTCTTTTAATGAACATCTTACTAAAGATCGTACAGATTTTGTTAATATTAGAGGACGTGCAGAATAAGGTCTGGAATTGTCCTGCAGAAATATCCATTGACTTCCAGGAAAAGTATGTTGCCTTGATGGCGGCATTTGGAAATATATGGTTCAATGTTGACGTCACCCATGCCGTGGGCACTGATCCCCTCTCATACAATCACTGATCCTCGTGTTTGCGTCTTTCACATCACTGCGTCATTTTCCTCCTTCCTTGTTCCTTTTCACAGAGAACCCACTCAGTATTCTCTAAAAACAATCTGAAACCACAGAAGTTTGTTTCCTTATTTTTTTTAATGGTTTTTCTCATGAGCTTGGACCTGGCAACGTGCCTGCACAGAATTGACGTATGGCTTCGTCCTCGGATAAAAGAGTTTCAGGTTACATTTCTGCATCTGTTCATCAGTCAGTTAGGCTACTGTATGTTCATCACAGAAGCGTGACGGTTTCTCATGCGATGCTGTCTGTGAACATGCGCATTTAACAGTGGTTTCCGCGCTTTGATTTTACACGCTGAGATTTAAGGACTTCCTTAAAGTCCCTGTGTCTTTTCCCAGTATCATGAACTGTAGATGGCAAAAGACCTCAGTTCTATGCAATCTTCATCTTTTTGAACTTGATGTTATGATGTTATTGCATGTCCCAACTTGGGGGTTTATAATAAAATGAATGAATAAAATTAAATTTTAACTTTGAAACATTAAAGCATTTCGCAGAGCGTGGGAACCCTGCTGAGAGTTCCTCTTAAATGCCTGAAATATATGTAAAATACCACCTGTCACTGAGGTGCTTGTGAAAACACTAGAAACGCCTGTCTCACACACAAAGTGAGCTGTGATTTATTCAATCAGCATTGTCCCATGACAAGACACTGGTTACATATTCATTTATTCCTCAGGGTGTGAGTTTAAGAAAAGTACCAGTAATTATGTTTCATAACCAGAATGTATGTTACCCTGCAACTTCTCACAGCTTAGTGCTGTCTCTGTCCTCTTTACTAGAACATGGAGAATGAAAACAATGTATCCTGTATATACATCCTATAGTATATCTATATATCTATATATCCTATAGTGAGGCATCAGGATGTCCTGGGGCTCACACCATTCTTCAACTTGACTACCATGACTACTTAAAGAAGCATTCACCCTTCTGTCATTTCACACACCTAAAGGCCAATCAGTAACCTCGACCTACTTGACACTGACACAGATGCACATGGTTGGTTTCATAACACCAAAGTATTAGGACACAGGCTTCCAGGCAGCAGCTGCACACGCCAGTGGCTTGGGGTCAGAGGATGACAGGGTTGGGTTTTTACTGGAAATATGAATATGAATAAGTTATGTGTTGCTGCGTAGTTGCAGGTTTGGGGCTTTTTTTAATTTTACGTGAGCTGGAAGTCAGACGTAGGTTTCCAACTTTTTCTTTTTTACTCAATGATGTATACGTCCAAAATGAGATTCCACATATGACTTCTCACATCAGAAGGAAAGGACTCATAAAAGCATGCAGTTGTTGCTTCTGCTGTCGTCACATGTATGATTGCGTGTGTGGGGGTTTGAGCATGAGTAGTGAGGAGAGACAAAGAGCATCAGTCATGTTGGTCAGTGTTTCAGCATGTGGTCTAGAAGAGAGGAGTGGCTGTGAAGTGTC
Organism: Helostoma temminkii; assembly: GCA_900302695.1. NCBI lineage: Eukaryota > Metazoa > Chordata > Actinopteri > Anabantiformes > Helostomatidae > Helostoma > Helostoma temminkii. The sequence continues at coordinate 48,248 of OMLM01020252.1, read as the reverse complement.
TGCTCTGAGAACTTGTAGCATTGTTAGTTTCATGAGAGTTCTACTTACCTCTGTTTTGTTTGTGTTTTGATTCAGGCTTGTCCTGACCTAATAGATGTGCCTCGTAGGCGTTGTGACGCAGTGGTTTGGGTGTTTGAACATGCCCTTTATCTGCCCAGTGTCAGGAGGAGAATCCAGGATCCACATAGCAGTTCTGTCTATATTATGAGCAACAGATGACATTATTTAAGTTTTTCAGCTAGAGACCAAGATATTTGAATACAAAGAAGATGTTAAATATGATTCTGTCCATGTTCACTCCAAAATAATGCCATAGGAAGCAAGCTGAAACTTGGTGAAGTCACCCTTTAAACAAATAATATACAGTTTAGCCAAATAAAAGCTGCTCATTACTCAGCTGCCAGCTTCCCAGCATGCAACTTTTCTATTAATGGGATGCCCACAGTAGCATATATCACACACACATCATTATATCATGTTGGCACAACAATCTCGCTTTAATAGGAAAGGGGCTCAGTGTAGGTTTAAAAGCCAGCTCATGGCTCAATTACATCATTGTAGCTACTGCGTGGGCCTGTGCCGGTCCTCTGCAGAAAGCGTGTTCCAGGCTGTAAGCGGTGGATCTTACTCATTAAAGTAAACAACACAATTCAGAACTGAGTACGAGACATTGTAGAGTAAACATTTTTGAATCAATGAGGCTCTGACTCATAAGAAGCCTTTTTTTAACAGTGTTTTAGCAAATCGTCAGTGTCCAGATGAATCATTTATTTTGGTGACAGACGTCTGTTTTCATGAGGATTATGGATGAATATGAATGAAACTGAAGGTCAATTAGCTTCGGGCTTTGAACAACCTGCTCCAATAACGCTTAGTGTAAACAGGTCCAATCAGGCGCAGTGTTTAACAGCAGCCACACTGGATGTCAGCGAGGTCACACCTCATTTGATCAATATGACCTCACCTGAGTTGAGCGTTCGCCTTCAGCCCGTTGCGTGTCAACCTCCTGCAACCTACCTCAGTCTCCTCCACCACCTCAGGGAACACACCACACTATTCAAGCCATTACTCACGTCGGTGCTGGATTACTCACAGCTTTGCGCTTCCTTCTCCGTTTGAGACTGGAGAACATATTTGTGTCAGACGTCCCACTGTTGACAACACAGCAGAAACGCATTTCTCGCCTGCGGTGATAACCAGAAACAAAGATGAGCTCTCTCATCCCTCCAGGGACAGACACACAACAAAATAGACTAACAATAATTCAAACAAACAAAACAGTTATGTAACCTCTAAAACAATAAGCCATAAAAACATAAAGGTGCTGCCACATCAAAACCCTCAGTCAATAGTAAAGATATCATATTCCTAAAAGGCCTTTCACACAAATATGATTATAGTAACTGCTACAGTAGATTATGGAAACAAAGATGTCTGCAGTTGGGTTTCACTGCATTTAACCTATATTATATAACCTAGAATGCTGTTGTTTATGTCTAAACTTCACTTCGGCTTTTTTGTCACCTGAATAAAGACATTAGAGCCGTCATCGTTGTCACGAATCGACTACATGCCTCTGCAATAAGAGATGCTTTCAATTATACGTCAAAGGAAAAGTCAGCACAGCGAGTCCATAAACAAAAACAGATAGAAAACTGAATATACACAAAACAACCCCAGAACGTAAATATTAGAGTTAGGTAACATACACAAAGGTCAACAATGTCCAATGTCCAAAGGGAAATATTATGTTAAAAAGGATCAGAAGTTAAAATCATACATATTACACAGTTCTTGGATGTTAGTTGTTTGGCTTGTGGTTTTAGTTGCAGGTCATCTGACACAGTCCCTGTGGTGTCTCAAACTGGCTCAAAAGCTGTGACAGAAGAGAGGGAGGAAAGACAAAAAATAAATGTATTATAACAAAAACCATAATGAAAACAAAACAAGTAAACAGACAATGAGGTTTGGCAAACAGTATAGTCAGTCATGGTGTGTGTGTGTGTGTGTGTGTGTGTGTGTGTGTGTGTGTGTGTGTGTGTGTGTGAGTGATGAATCAAATAATGTTGCATGGTACAAAATATCCACAGAGGGATGAGAGCTTCTGGTCACTGAGGAAGAGCGAGGACTTGAAACATAGAGGCACTGGGCTCAGGAGTCTCCATCTACAGTGTGACTAGGTTCACCTCCTGTTACCTGCTGCCTGAGAGGAAAACAGAAACACACCAGCCATAGAGCTGTCACAGTGGCATTAGCTCAACAGTAGCCATAGAGGAAATGTGTGAGGTCATTGCAATAATTATATAATAATAATAATTGTGAATGACACTGTTGTCTTGATAAATGGGTGAAATCAAGAGTGACATTCGTGTCATAAGTTGTTTTCTGTGGGTTTTGTAGTTAAGTTTATACCTGATTTTATTCATAACTTTCTGGGATAGTTCAAATGATTGATAAAGGTGTTCCACAAGGATAGAAAATGGGCTCTGCTTACTTTGCATGCAAATAATGTCTGTTTTCCAACTCAGTGCTGTAATCATGTTTTAATGTTTTAATGTTTAAGGTTTTTGGGAATTTTTTTTTTTGTGAGGACTTGATCAGATCGATGTAATGATACATTAAAAAGTACTGTTATGGATACTACATCATTGAGTGTAAATGAACATACTCAGTCATCCAGGGGAAGTTATCTAGAAGCTGAGTCATGTCAGATGGATTTATTTCTGTTAGGCTGAAGTGTTTGATTACTCATCCAAGCAGCTTCATCAGTCTGAATAAAGTTGGTGGGTGACAAAAATGTATCCTCCGGGTTGGTTTCACTTCACCCCTGCCCTGAATAGGCTTGTTAGGTGGACAGAGGAAGAGGAGGGTTTGAGTTTATATAACAGAAACACCTCTAACCTACTACCATTAATGTGGGTCAGTAACTGTGGCCTTATTGGTGGATGTGTGAAGTAGAAACAGGGAAGCGTGATGAGTTGGAGACATATTGTCTGAGGCTTCTGTTGAGTAAGGGGTTATTCATTTGCACAAGTACTTCTTGGTACGCAGCCGATTCTTCTGTGCACGGCCATCTTCTCATGTTGCATCTGTTTAGTTTCTCCCATGTTCTCTACATGCTCATCACTGCACTGGATCACAAACACTGTTATTGCTCATGTTGTGTTTTGGGTAGCTGTGTCTCTGTTTCAGTGTGTTTGTGAGTTTGAAGTGGACAGGTATGTGGTGTTTTCCAAAATCCTTTCGACGTTCCAGGACACAACATTCCATGTAAGGAAGAAGGTACTTCTGTTGGCTTTTCTACTGAAGTGAAAGTAAATAAAGCGTGATTCCTCAGCTGCTTGGCCTACTTATGATTTTTTCTATTTAGAAATAGTGTTGTTGGGTATATTACAGGAAACCTATTGGCTTTTAGGACAGAACACATGGAAGGATTGCTTTAGTTCAGTGATCCTTATTTTACTGATCATGTATGTGTTCAAAACTCAAACTTGCTGTTTGTTTACTTCTGTAAGTTCAAAGCCTGTTTGAGTCTGCACTGACCCGCACCTCCACACCTGGCTCATGTTGAGGCTTTCTGGACGTCAGCCAGCAACAGTTCTTTTTGTGTCACAAGATGTTTCTGGGACAAGTTTGAACAATGGCTTCTTTGTGTTCAGGCTCACCTATTTCCCTGCCTCTCTGAAGCGACAAAGCAGGTGACGAGGTAAGCGCCAGGAGGAAGATAAAAAGCCAGAGATTAGCTTGAAAGGAGTGAAGCATCCTGTGGTGCACCAGGTGTACCTAAAATGCAGATCAGAAAGGTTGGAAGGGTGAAGAAAAAGAAATTCCAAACTGTCATTAACATGAATAATGGATGAATTCTTACAACGATCGTCTAAAACCGCTATGAAATATGTTCATGTCATATCATGTTGAACGTCTTCCTGTATGCTGCTTATTTCCAATTTGCCCCAAAGCCTGTCAACTTTGCAACATAAGCAAACGCAATAATATTGCATCACTGCCTATTCCAGACTGTAGTGCAAAGGCGTTAATTATTGGTTATGTTGAAAGATAATGTTTTTGCGCTGGAACTACCGTAACGATAAGAGGTGCGTTTACGGTTGATAGAGTCCAAAATGACGTAACCTTCTTAGGAAGCTTGTTTCAAAGTCTAGAAGAAATGATACCCTGATGTTTTTCACTTTCACTTTAAACCATTACAGATCTGCAGCGCTCTGGTTCATTTGAATTTCAACTTGAGGGTGTTGAACTGAGCATCAGGTCATTTCCTGTCTTAAAAACAGCAATGATTTGATATAGTGGCCTCACAGAGCTTCTGACCAACCTGATGCTCTAACCTCTAAATAGACCCTTTTCTGGGTGTAACTTAGAAAACATGGAGTTATCATATGTGTTTTCGTCAAACAATAAAGCTGTGATTTACAGCACTCAGCTGTCCGATTCAGATTCTACCGCGAGCCAATCATCTGTCACGATTTCCGTCTTTGTTCTTTGTATTTTGGTTCAGTCGCTCCTGTTTTCTTTCTGTGTTGTCCAAGACCTGTGTTCTGTATCTGCTGATTATTATCCACTGCTCTTTGTTTTTGACATTACAACCAACCATTATTGCATCTGTCAGCCTATCTGCGACCTGCATCTCCAGCCTGATTCCAATCAATACTTCTCAGCACTTCCACAGAACAGCGAGCCAACACGTGTTGATCACTCCTGCCAGACTTGTCTTTACTCAAATGTGTCTTTTGAAATGAAATCACATGGATCTTCTTTCACCCCTGACAGAACGAACATGAACTGTGCCTTTGTAGTCAAGGACCCAAGCTAGCCTGTTATGCTAGTTTCCTTTTAGACTGAGAAGTGTGAGAGTGCAGACTGTAGATTAGAAGGTCAAGAGGCAAAACTAGCTGCGTGTACAGCCTACTTTAAACTACAATATGCAATTTAACATAGCACTAGCATGACACTCACCTCGCTCTGATACACACAGATCTCCCTGCTCTGCTGTTTCTAAAATAACATAAAATAAAATAAAATAAAATAAAATAAAATAAAATAAAACAAATACTACAGCAAGAAATGCTCACATACTATCTGTCACATCCAGTGAAAAATACTAGAAAACTGCATAAATTCTTTTGTCTGCTGTTTTTACAAGGCGTACAGTACATGCACATTACATATCCATATAAGTAGCAGAATCAGATAAACAATCTCAAAATCTGTTCCCTTGGTTCCAAAACGTCACAAGCAATTACTTGGATAACATAAATGCACCTATTCAGTCAGGAGATCTGATGTAAATGAGCCAACTTGGCAAAAATCAAACGGAAACATTGAATATTTCCCATCAGTGTAATGGCAGTGACCTTCTGTTTACCCAAAACAACAGCACGGATTCATTAATATAGCATTCAGCGCTCTTCACAGGAGCCTGGAGGATTCTCATAAAACAGGAAGAGAGAAACAGGCTAATATCTTCATTTCTCTGCCTGCAGATTGTTTAGATACACACAATGTTGCTTTTCATCATATGGTGATTAGATGAAGTCATGGCTGATGGCTGTTATTATATTTAATTGTTAAAAGGTAGTCGTTGTTAATTTCCTCTCAGTTGCAGCATGGGGAGAATATTTGCATTGGCCTGATTTCAGACTGCGGAGAGGGTTGAGGAATAAGGGATGCAAACACAGGAGATGCTGATAGTCATCACAGCATTGTAATATAGTCAACAGGTCTGCAGTTGGTTTTTATTATTGATTATTTATTGAGATAAAAGTATATGAGATTATGACAAAAACTTGTATTTGTATCTTGCCTCAGTTTAGTCAGAAACAGCTTTTGATTTCTCTTAAGTGTCTTCTGGCTCGGCTTTAACTGAGTTCTCCTCTTGTGCACTGATTTACTCAGCTAAACAGTCAAACAGAAAGGTGTCTCTCATTAACGACGTCCTCTGTTTTACAACATGCCCAACAAGGCCCGATTTGTGGCAGTGGTGTTGGACACACCTAAAAACTAGGGCGTCAGGTGCTCACAAATGACCTGACATTAGTGTTGGGTTTGTATGTCACTGGCTGAGGTTTTTACATACAGTCTTAGGTCGACCTGTAAGAGTCATGATTCTGAGTGTTTGTCAGGCTAGTTTTTGTGGTGTGTCCTTCACCATTGGCACTTGACAGAAACCTGCATTGGCTTTTCAACAGATTCAGCGTGTCAGGTCAATCAGCCTTCATCACTGCCAGACTTGGTTTATCTCTGTACTAGGTATAATGCATGAATATAATCGATTCACACCATTTACTGTAAAATGTCATGTGGTCTTCATGATTACTGCTGAACTCAAGCTAATGCGAAAGGTGAAATCAGTGCATTTCACTGATACTGTAGATACATGGTTTGAGTGGCTGTATTTGAGATATAATAACATTTTTACCCATAAAAATGATTAAATATTGAGATAATAAAACATAACATAATAAAAGGCACAGTGCATCTCACATGGCTGTAGAGTGTAATTTCTCCTGAGACTTTAGCCAAGTGCACAACCTTCATCTGTATCAGACTGTTGCTGTGAGTATTCTCTATCCTCCCCTGAAGTGTAGCTCTTCTACTTTTTGATTTCCATTCATGAGCTGTCTGCATGCTCCTTTGTTCTGAAGGAAATGCCCACAATCCAGCGATAATTGATCAGAGCAGCTGATCTTTAAGACACTGCAGTCAAGTTGTGTAAACTAATCCTCAGTGACGTGAGAAAAGCTATGGGAAAACACTCTTTTCCCTTTAGGCTTTATGAACTCTGATGGGAACCACAGTGGGAGCAGGTTGGTTCAGCCCTGCAGCGGTGGCAGACGTACCCGTCAGGAGAAGGGGGAGAGTGTAGGCCCGTTGTTCAACTGATATGATTTGCTTGCTCATATTTAGTTGGTAATGTGATGTAGGATAGTGTGTCACTTCTCAGCGTGTCAGGTGGTGACAACATGTGGCTAACCTATGGCACAACTTCAACCCATCTAACAGAGATATGCTTAAACTTTATCAGCCCTCAGACCTTGTATCTAGTCTTACACAACATGACCCTCTGGATCAGGTCATCACATGTTGTGCTGCTCTGACATATTGCATTCAGAATATTAAACAGTTATTATTTCAAAAGGAGAAGTGTTAAGCCATCATTGTGCTTGTACTCCAGTTGGCAGGCCATCTGTGTGCTGTGAGTCAGTACATTTCTATCTAGAAGCCTCTAAAATAGCCATGTGTCACCAGTGTTACAGGAACAGATGGAAAAGACAGTTTTCATGGAAATGGAAAACACTAAATTGAATTAGCTTAGCTAATAGCTTTTTTCTTATTAATGACGATAGTTTTTGTTTATTTCTGGGCATTTGATACATTTCACTGTTTTTAGTTTGTTCACTTGTGTATTAGCTGTGGTGTCATCTTGTCTGAAACCTGCCAGGGAAAAACATCTCATTTATCAACCGTGTGTGAGCTCATTTCTGTGCATGTATCCAAGTAATCAATTGCTTGTGCTTAAAAATCTAAATACATGACAAACCCCCATTTGTAGACACATATGATAGCGAACACACAGGTGAAATCAAACTACAGCATCTGCACTGTAGGGAACACATCACATTACTATTGGTCACACCAAATTCTCCTGGACTAACCACTGACCAGTGAAGTGTGGAAATAGTAAAAAAACATTATGGGATGTAGTGCAAAACACCCAATAATAACACAACCTTAAATACAATATATAACTTTTAGTATAAATATGCTCCAGGACTTCTATTACAGTGCTGTTGAAGTTTCTGTTAAGTCATATATAGAGACATTCTCTTCCAAAAGCTGTTTTACTAACCAGTAAAAGCTTTTACTGTAACCTTTTAAACTAACCAGTAGGAGGATTTCTGTTTGATTAGTAAGTTTTGCAGCTTCTCCTTTATTGTAATTTGATGTTTCAAATCTGAAGTGCTGTGCTGAATGTGTAGCAGAAGATAGAAGAGCATAGCAGAGTACAGATGTGGGAGGGGCAGAGCTGTGCAGAGCAGAGTGGGATGATATGAAGTCTCATGTCAGTGCTAGCTTTAGTTACATATTGTAGCTTTAGGAAAATATTAAATGAATAGAGAAAAAACAAATTCCCGATAATACAAGTTCTCACTTAAGGTCATTTCCACTCGCTGTGTCAGAAAACATGCTCATGGCTCTTATCTGTCACATTAAAGTGCTCGGAGGTCAAATATCCCAGCGTGAGAACAGAAGAAGGAGGAACTGTGGTGGTCTGCTGTGATTCACACTCAGACAGACATTAAGACATAATAAGACTGAGAGGCACAGAGAGGATGAGACATTAGAAGGCCACAACCTTCATATCACCAGATAAGATAAACACCTCTCAGCATGTTTCTACATCTTTGCACACACAGAACAGAACAGTCACATTCCTGAGCCAAATCCTAATAGTCTGCGTAGTCCCAATAAATCAATGCTGAACTGTCCTTCCCTCTGTACTTTGATGACACGTGTGGTGTTTTATCAGAGCTCAAGATTAGAGGAAAATACTATAGGGTCATAAATCCATGTATGTAATAAATGCATGAAACAAAGTGTTGAGAAATGATAGTAGAACATCTTTGAACATGATTAAATGAAATTTGGATCAAAAGATAAATACGTGGGCAACAGAGTGAAAGTGAAAAATATGGCAACTACCAAAAGTGTTTTTTTTAAACATATAAATAAAATGAAAGCTTTCCTCTCCCACTCAGACCTTAAGAAAACCAGTCATGCTCTTATCTTTCTTGTTTGCACTATAAAGTCTGTTACACAGCTCCACACAACTCCTCTGCACCGCTCACATTTAGAGTCCATTTTAAAATGTTGTTTTTAAAAGCTCTGCATGGTCTTGCACCAGATTCTATTAGTGTTATTGATACCATATGATCAAAAGCTCTACACTTCTCTGATTTACAGGTAAATTGCAGGTCCTATCTTGCCTCAAACGGAGACCAGGCCTTTACTATTCTTACTAGTAAGCATGTTTTAATACAGCCCTGCAACGTTTCAGTGGCTCTCTGAATCTGACTAATCTCCTTACTCAGACATCAGTACTGACACAGACACAGCAGTGAAGCACTGAGCTCACCACACGAGCACTGGGAATTTCTCCCCCTCGCACTCATGGACCTGTTTGCTTGCTCAGCACTCAACTCCATTTGCATCCTGCTCCTACGAGATCACATCCACATGTTCTAAAAAAAGGGAAAACTCTTCACATAGCTTAAATCGTAGCCTTATATCCCAATGAAACAAAGACCAATGACCTGCAATGATCTGACTTTTGACTACAAAGTGATTCTGGGCTATTATAGCATAGGCCTCAGCATGCTTCAGGCTCATGGTGTGAAGGGAAATTAGTGCAGGTCTGTGTGCCATCCAAAATCCACCCGCTCCCAGTCCACACTGCTCACATGCTCTGCTGCTGAGATACTATATTATTAACATTATAGAGACAAATTGATATGCGAGCCATGAAAAATGTGGCTATGATGTTTGAATGTTACTTGACATATAAAGATGCTCAGCTCCTCTGTGTGTCCACAACCACAAGCCTCTGACTACTGCAGGACAGTGATTTAGTGTTGGATATACATTCACTGGGGAAGAATATCTACAGTCTGGGTTTAGAAGCAAGCGCACATCTGAGTACATCTTGTAGAGTCTATACAAATATAAATCATACCACTGCCAGACGACTTGGGGGAACAGTTATGACACTTTTGATCACAGTAGTTTAAATAATAGCACAGTTTGTTTTAAACTGGGCTCTGGATTTAAGAGCTTTCAGGGCAGTCGAGGTTAAAGGAGTGTATGCAGATTCCAGTTAACTTACTCACTCCAGATTGACACACCTTACTAAGGAACTCAATCAGTGACCGGTAGGATGTTGAGGTAAGTAATGCCCACAAACCAACTGAAGAACAAAGGCCAAGTGGGAAGACACGACAGTCAAAACATGCAAATTCTAACTAATACATGAAGGACTGAGATCAGCGATCATATTTACTGTCTGCATGTATCGCCTGATTAAACTATGTGAATAGATCTTGAATCAAACCACAAGAACTGCAAACTGTGGCAGACTCTCATCAAGAGGAATAATGGTGCTTTATATCAGAAATGAAAAACAAAGTGAACCATGACGATAAAACCTCAAAGTGGGCTTCTGCAGGAAGTTCTGTTACAGTGCAGAGCAGCAGAGACGCACAATGATTTAAGAGCATTTGTAGAATTTCCTAAAATCACTACAGTCATGAGTGCTCCAGTCTTCTGCAGCTGCTGCCCTTTCTCCTTCTCTTCCCTCAGACAAAACAAGGCAGTACAGGAAGCTTTGATTAAAGCCCTTCCTGTCTGACTGGACCTGAAAGATCAAGGAGCTCTGCAGTGGCTCCGCGTTTATTTCACCCCCCACCACTCTGAGTTGGGGTCGCCTCATCAACTGCTAGTGAAGATTACTGCTGAAACAGGAAGAGCGGCTGCTGCAGAAAGTAAACAAGTGTGTGTACTGCACAGTGTGTACTAGTGTTCCTGGTAGTGAGGTGAATTTGTGGATTTTCTATTTTAAACAGTTGTTAGGAAGAAATCGTAGTTCAGTGTTAACTTCAGTGTCCATTATGAAATGTAACATAGTGACCAAATCTATCAGTAATAACACAGTGTGAGGCTCTACAACACTCTGCACAGCCCTTCAGGTAATAGTCATTATTAAATAATAATAAATAAGAAGCTGCAGAACTCGAACTCTCTGATTCGTTAGAAGAGCGCACCTCGCTCTAAAACAGAAAGTAAGACAGTAAAATGGGGACTGCGATCGTTAACGTGTCTTTATTCGTCATCGTTTTCTGTTACAGTTTATTCGTTAAATAAACCTTTGTCAACGAATATTCATTGTCAAAATGTTTGTTGACATCATTTCCTCCCAAAAAAAACAGAACATCATTGGCACCTTGTGTAGCAGTTGTGCAAGCGTGGAGTGACAACTTGAATCAAATTGTATGGAGGAATGTGCTGGGGAGGAAGTCACACAACTGGCTTTGTTTTCCGCCCACTCTCTGACTCAGCAGGAGGCACACCCTCTGATAGCCTGCGGCGTTGTTCACCCTGGTCGTCCTGCTATGGTAATGATGGACCACCACGCTGCTGAGGTGACAGATGTTACCTTTCTTGGTCACCTTAAACGAAAAGTGACGTTTCTGAATTTACCATGAGAAGAGAAACACGAGAGCAGAGAAGCGGCTACAGCACAATACTGCGTTCGCTGAAGTACAGAAAAAGTATTGACACTGTGCATTTTTACAGCATTTACTGAAAAACATGTGTTATGTAAATCTGGTCTCTGGAAATGCTTTTCCATCTTTACCCCAGCAGCATCGTCACCGGAGAACACTTCACTGACAGTGATTAGTGCTGGACTGAAGAAATCATCCAGAGACTTCAGGTCATACCTGTGGTTCCTGGGGGTAACACCAAATTTGTTTTAATAAGATCCCATGTTTGGGGCAGCAAACATGCCTTTCTGTATGGTTTCGTGAAACTGACCTCATAATTGCAGTGTCCCAGAGTCTGGCAGGACCCTTTTTGCTGCAAATCATTCTCTTAGTATATTATCTAATAAAGATGGAAAAATATTTCCTAAATTCTCACGTGTTTACCGTTGGTTACAGTTATACTGAACTTGTGATTGAATTTCATGGCACTGGCTGTTTAAAATCAGTGCAGGCAGCAGCTTTTGTCTCTTACTTCGTGCGTGAGGACAATGTTTTCTGTGGCTCAGCAGGTAAAGAAACCACTGAAAACTATTGACAACTATTAATGAGTGAATTACCAGGTATGATTCCTGCACTTTGTGGGGATGGATACGCAGTTTGAAATCATCAGGTAAAGGTCTAATTTGCCATTTGCAAATATTCAAGTGAATTATTTTTACTGAAATGAAACAGTATTTAAAAGCGGTGTGATATCACTCCACAGAGGTGGGTAGAGTAGCCGAAATAATATTACTCAAGCAAAAGTAAAAAGTAATCACCCCCCAAAAAAAACAGTTTGATTGCAACGTCGCAA
>OMLM01020252.1:12423-29923 GCA_900302695.1 Helostoma temminkii | reverse complement strand
GAGCTTAGAGATGCTGGTAGGTGCGTTATTTCCTTAACTTTGGAAAGAGCCAAGCCGAGGGTTTCCTCTTGTGATAACATCAAGCTAAGCTCATTCTTTATAAAAATTAAAATCGTATTGTTTAAGGTCAGCTCGCAAATAGTAGTTGAGCCGAGGTAACATTAACGGGCCTCCTGATGATCCTATATGCAACCCTGACTCAAAGAGGCAAAAACCAATTACAAGGGTAGTTGTCCCTTTGCAGTTGTTTGTTTTGAATCATTTTGTGTCTCTTTGTGGTTGTTTTGTCACTGTACAGTTAGTTTTTGTCTCTTTGTCACAGCTTTGAGTCTATTTATAATCACTGTGAGTTGTTGTGAGTCCCTTTTTATTCATTCCATCCCATTGTGGCTGTTTTGTGAATATCTGTAGATGTTCGGAGACTCCTCCTGTTTTTTCTCTCTGATGTTGTTATGAGTCGGAGTCTCTTTGTAGTCGTTTTGAGCAGTCTCTCTGTAGTAATTTCATGTGTCCGTGTGCCCATTTTGAATCATTTTACATCCCTTCATGGTTGTTTATATTTAATCACTGCCCCCAGGCCTTCGAGTGTCTCTTTCTGGTCATTGTGGTTTGACCATTTTGCATCTCCTTGTGGTAATTTAGTGTCTTAACCCACTTCAGGCTTTGTGAGGGTTCCTGAGCCTGAGGCCTGTCTGTGGATTCATTTCATAATCCAGACATGCATACGGTAAATATGTTTCTATTTTTATTAGAGTGTGGAACTCAACCTGCTGCTGTAGCATGCATGAAGTCTGATGTCTGTTTAATTTTAGCTCCGTACACAATATAGTTATCAGGAGTAATGGCAGTTGATGTGGATCTGTCTTTTTCTCATGGGAAAAATGATAACAAATGACGCACAGACATTTAAAACAACACACACACACGCACACACACACACACGAACACACGCGCGTCTAATCCCGACTCCCTGCAGTCCCACAGTGGAATAGATGATGTCATTCACCTGTGGTGCCTAATGGTGACAAAGGCTCTTTTGTGCCTCTGCAAACACACGCATATAGACACTTCTCCTGTGTGTGTTTCTCATGTGAGCAGAGTAGACTGAATTCAATGCACATGTGTTTTCTCTTTGCAGGAGGAAGCGGGGGCATTTATCGTTCGTTTGCCATCTCATTCATCATGCCTGGAGAACAGCAAGAGCTGCTGTGTTGTCACAAAGTCGCCTCTCACTTTGTAAGGTGGTTTAACAAGATGAATCAGGCTGGGTCAAGAGGAGGTCGTTAGCTTTCCTTTCAGACATTTGAGGAATTTGGGTTCGTAAATGTCTGCCTGATAACCACAGGACTCAACTTAAGACAGTGCAAAGCTGGATATTTAGAGAGCGTAGACAAGGATTGTCATCAAGTACAAGAAAGCAGCTCCACCTAATGAATGCACCATGTCTAATGATTAATGAAGATGATAAGGCTAGTGATTCTCCAAGTCCTTAAAGTTGCACACATTATATTAAAAGTACAGGATGTAGTAAAACACAAACTACACCATTCTCTGTCCTAGTGTGCACTTTTAAACAAATGCTTTGACTAAAGGGAGTAAATGATCATGCTGGTAGCTACTGCTGTTGTAAAAGACATCACACCTGCCCTGACTGACTGTGATATCGCTTTAAATCACAACAGGTGACCAAATATGGCTGAGATAAGCCTGCCATTAGGTATAGTGGGAACGTTTACTTGCACGTACAGCATACGTGTACCCAAAGACAAGCACGTCCACCTACTGGGTCAAAAAGCTGTGCTGTGCCACAGAGATAAAAGTTTCAGCATTCACTTTTTGACTTAATTATTAGAAACATAATCTTGGTGCTTGTTGGCCTCTGCATGCATCAAAGTGAAATGTGCTCTTCCACTTTTGTTCTGGTAGGTCTTTCTCAGGGTCAAGCATAAGGACCATTTTAGAAAAGCGCTGTACAAACTGAACAGTGCTGGGCTCAGGTAGGGTTCAGGTTGTATTGAGAACTATGTGAACGACATGTTTGTTTAACCAGTGAGCCAAACATCATTTGTTTCTGTGGTATGCTTTTATAAGTATTTACCTTTTGGACTACTTTCATCTATGGCCGACTTTATGAGGCTGAAAAACAGAGGTACTCGTGCTGAGGTCGGGCTGGGTTCAGGTCAGGACCAGGCATGAAATACAATACACTTGTTGGTCAGGTTTGGCCATCACGCTCTCTGGTTTAAGACATGTTTGGGCAGAAGTATGCTGCCCAAATCATAGTCTAACTGGAATGGTAGCATAAAAGTTTTACAACACATATTGCTCTGGAGTTATTCAACTCCATATTCCAAACTCCACAGTGTTTTGTGACCTCTTAACCAATGGCATGTTGTCTCCAAGCCAAGTCATAGTCAGCACACGCACTCACAGTACAGAGTACTGTGCACAGCACAAACACTTTTATTCATAGAAACACTGGACAGTAGCAACAACAAACAAACCACTCCATCCTGCACTTGGCTAAACAACATGTGAAAGTGATAAAACGCACCAGCATGTAACTGCTTCACAACAACAGTGTCAAGGATGCTGAAATAAAGAGTCCAAACATTTGCTACATAAAATAAGCAACTAGTTTATCTAACAAATATGCAAATGCTGCGTTGGCACTGTACACGCATTTTTGTGTTGCACACGAGCAACCCTAAAGGTGACTCATGCCACAGATATTGCAGTGGACAAATGGACGCAGAAAGTATTTTGACTTGTGCACATGACTAATATACACTATAGACCTTTAGACAGACAGTGTTTGAGGTATGAGGATGATGATGTTTTCTTCTACTGGGGATGACACAAGTGATGTCTGGATGTCCTGCTGCTGTTGTGTCAAAGCTTACTGAATATTTGCCTGAGCTCCACTCACGTGAATTAGCCCGTTTTAGATCAGCCGAAAGGCATGAGCTCATGTAAACTGCAGCTTCATCACGCTCTAGCTTTAGCCATGGAATAATGAGGAGCGAATCCAAACAGTGATAGGGGAGGACAACCCTCTTGTGTGGCAATATGGCAGAGCTCTTCCACTATATTAGGGAGGTTGTGTGTGAGTGGATACCGAGGGGGCCTGATAGTGAGTAAAGCCATGTTTGGACCTTTTGTTGCAAGGCAGGTTAACAGCTCCACAAGCACGATTGGTTCTCATACTTTGGCTTTAATCTGTGAGTTCATCTGAACCAAAGAGTCTATTTCTGTCGTCACTTGACAAGTGCATTCTATGTCATCCATGTGTTTTCACCTGTTTTCACTCAAAAATCTCATTAATTCACAAATGTTGCAAAGTTTACTCATCTTTAGTGTGGGCAACTGTTAAAGCAAGAACACTATTAATATTCCACCCACCACCTATGCTCAGTGTTAACAGATAAAAAGGCAGGTAAAAACTGTGATGGGCTGTTAAGCATAGCGGCAATGCCAGATAGATATTTTTCTCCTACAAGACGTTTGGCAGTTATCCAGAGATTTCAGCTGTAAGGAAGTATAGGGGGAGGCATGTGAAAAGAAATGTACACTGCATGTACACAATAGTGCCAAAAGTTTTGGAACACCCCATCAAAATCATTGAATTCAGTGCACAAATTCATTCATTCATTCATCTTCTATACCGCTTAGTCCCCGCAGGGGTCACGGGAGTGCTGGAGCCTATCCCAGCCAGCTTACGGGCGAGAGGCGGGGTACACCCTGGACAGGTCTCAGTGCATAAATGAATGAGCAAATTTAGTGTGGAGAAACTTAACTGGCCTGCACAGATTCCTGACCTCCACCCAACAGAACACGTTTGGGATGAATTAGAGTAGAGACTGTGAACCCAACATCAGTGTCTGATCTCACAAATGTGCTTCTAGAGGAATGGTCAAACATTCCCATAAACACACTCCTAAACCTTGTGGAAAGCCTTCCCAGAAGTGTCGAAGCTGTGATAGCTCCAAAGGGTGGAACAACTCTGTATTAAACCCTACGGATTAAGAAGGCATGTCATTAAAGTTCATGTGCATGTAAAGGCAAACGTTACAAATTTTTTGGCAATGTAGTGTAGCTCTTAAACAACTGGAAGAAGGGCTACTTCATCTGCACTGGCAAAAAAGGCTGTAACACAGTGAAGTCAGAACACACAGACATGATTAACATGTTTTTATATAAAGTGTGACATAAACTTTATACACACCAATTTAATGCTGCAATTAAACCCACTCAGAAAGCACAAAAAGACGCTCCCTATAATTACAGAACTTACCTGAGATTTATCTTCTTGTTATGTTTTCTTCAATCACAAAGTAATCCGGCACATGAAATGCTACATTTCAAGTAAGAATCACAATCACATAACCCTTTATAAGCCTATTTCATATTTCAAATTGTGAAACACATTCTTAAGTTGTAGCCTAGAGTGTAACACACTGAATCTATGGCAACATTATACATCTGTTCATACAAGTGGTGGATCACACATTAATTCTTTTTTTATTTGTATGTCAAATTTGGTGCCTTTCAAGTTAACATTTGAGTCCCTTTTTATTACAGAATAAACCAGAGCTTCAGGATCAAAACTATAAAAAAACTAAAATCTTTTCATCAAGCAGCTATAAAACATTTTGTTTGCAGTTACTATATGTTTTTCTAGAGTGTAATTTTTCATCTGGAGCACTTGTTTCCTGCTGAAACTACTTTTCTCTACTAGTTTTGGAGGTGATGAGCTTGTTTGTCTACATCATGTATGAGCAAATTAAGGCCCCCCCTTAAACAGTCCTTCTGGGCAGAAATACCTTGTCACCATGACAGCATTGTTTTGGCTTTGAGAGGAGGAGGAAATGTTTCGGCCTCAGGGAAACTGACCTGTGTGCTCTTATCTCACTGGGCCAAAGGCTAACAGGCTGCACAGCAGCTGAGCGAGCAGAGCCCAGAGCTGAGCCTCCCACAGGGAGACTCACTATAAAAACTGTAAACCATAACAGGCTAATTAACGAGAACTAATCCTTAAAATGACACATCGCTGTAAAAAATGCACTTCCACGCTTTTATATTTGCAATAAATAATACTGAAGTAGTTGGTGAATCTACAAACCCCTGTGATGGATCACACATTTACACGGAGAGACGAGACTGTGCTTAATAATTATTATTATTAATGTCACACGACTCTAGGCACACCACAGCGCTACATCTAATGACATGTTACTGTGATGGAAAGCACCGAGCCATGTGATGTAACAGTCTCATAACAGAGATGTAGTAAACACACAAGATAGAGGGCAAACAGGAGTAGCTGCTGAATAGATTCATATTATCTTTTTGTATCGGGAACAAAGTGATGACATGTTTGTTTAACAAGTGAGCCAGGAGCCATTTGTTTCTGTGTTTTGGAATCATAAGACTTTACCTTCTGGTCTACTTTCTTTTTTAGCTGAAAAACAGAGGTAGTGCACATGAAAGAGTTCAGTCCATTGTGGACATCATGCATACATCATGGTGTGTACTTCACTCAACTTCATGTTTTCCATCTTGTTTCCCCTCGTTCACACACCTTCTGACTGTACAGGCAAACTTTGTGAGTGGTGACTACAAATAAAGTCGATGAAAAAGTGACACTGCGGGCTCTATTTTCCTGCAGGCACAATGCCAGAGTTCGTTCAAGCGCGACTCTTATGTAATATTCCTTATTTAGTCTGTGTTTTTCTAGACTGACCCCGCTTCTGCAATTTTTCTGGCCCTGGACGAAGTTTTGTGCAGGCCAGGATCCATCTATATTTTGGCTGTGCCTGGATTCAGGAAAATCGGCCACTAGATGAGACCTTCTCCAGGTCATTGCAAACTGATGGTCACAAATGCAACAGAAATCCCAATAGGAACGTCTTTGATAAACGCACAGCAGATCTGAACCTGCTCTCCGACCAAATGTTTGCATTTAGTTTTCTATGTTGCATTTTGATGTCTGACTCCAAATGACGTCTCCTGAAACTGAGTCACACTGACTCAGAGGTACACTACAGGACTATGGTCGCAACAGGTGTGATTACAGCCTTTCAGATGCAGAACATCTGCAGTGACATCACTCGCTGGGGGTGTGGCCACTCAGACGTCG
Source organism: Helostoma temminkii (assembly GCA_900302695.1). Classification (NCBI taxonomy): domain Eukaryota; kingdom Metazoa; phylum Chordata; class Actinopteri; order Anabantiformes; family Helostomatidae; genus Helostoma; species Helostoma temminkii. Next base: position 23,784 of record OMLM01020252.1, on the reverse strand, counting down.
ATGCACAGCAGACACAGTGGCAGTTTTCAGCACTTCGTGAGTCAGTGTTGAATTAAAGCTCTTCAGTTATGTTAACAGAAACATTACTGTGGAGTTGTGTAACAGTGGCACGTGTACCTTTTCAGGGATTGCTGATATAACTGGGGATTTTAATGTGCTTTCACGTTTTCTTTAATCTTTTTGGAGACAAGTAACCTTAAACATCTTTTATAATGAATTGCACATTACATAACAGCACTTTAACTATATGAGTAATATCTGTCTCTTTCCAACCATGGTCTGTGTATCTTTTTGGAAAGAAATTGTGTGTTTTTGTGTGATGTGTTTAAAGAAACATTTTTTTCTTCAGGAATTGTTCATACAGTAGCGCTGCTGTTTGTTTTTAGGCACTTAGGCTCCCAGCAGGCAGCTATTGATAGCACTGTGGAAATCAAAAGCGCATTTGAAGCTGCATTCCTGACTATTCCTGATGGGATCTGAGCTGCAAGGCCCAGCAATATACCAGAGAATAGACTGCCCAACAATAGGGTGAGTGAACGGGGGGGGGGAATCCAAGTAACAGTTACTCATTAGCTTTGTGTACACATTGTTAACATCAAGTAAAAGCATTTAGCCAGAAACCTCTAAGGAACTAAGAAAACGCTCCTGTTTTCCTCTTGACACCATGGAAGTTTCAGTGTTTACTCTGGACCTTTGTGCCAGATCTTATTTCACAGCAAATATATCAAATGAAGAATACAGAGCTTCAAAGGCTGTCTCCCTGTGTCATTCATTAAAATGGATCCTTTAAAAATGCAGTGACTGTGTTTCCAAGTTGTTGTGCCAAATTTAGTTTTTAAATAGGGAGCACTTTTCTTTAACTTGTCTGAAAAAGACCTTTTCAACAGCAGACATTTTGACTAAGAAAAAGTCAGGTGTTACTAACACATTAATAGGTGATCCAATAAGTAGTAGAAGAGCTGACACGCACAACACCAGAACCTTAAAAGTGAATCAGCTAAATGGAATTCAGCCATCATTCTTTATAATTAAACATTTCCAATACTTTGGATCGTCATTAAATACCTACCCTCACAAAAAAAATGTAGCATGCTAACAAGCTAAACTACCATGGTGATATTGGGAAATAATATAAATAATAACCTGCCTAAAATTAGCATTTTAGCAACATCATTGTGGGCATGCTGCATGTATGTCATATTGTTTAAATTAGTACTAATAAGAAAGACTTATATCAGGTTCAAAAATGGTTACACAACCCCCAGCAGTTCAAGACTGATCCATGTTATACCTAATTAACATAGGCATAACATGTTTGCACTTGTAAATGAACAGTAGCTAACACAACAATACTCAGACTTAGCTAGTTAGTTCAGCTAAAGTAACTAATATCTTCTATCTTTGGGTTACTGAGTGAATGCTCCACGCCTCACAGGCTCACAAACACTGCATCTCAAAAGGCTGAATTTAGTAAGTGTACATTTCATTTATTGTAATTTCATATTGACGAGTAGCTGAGGCACTGGGAGAGCATGGTGGAGCGTACTAGAGTATAGCAGCAGAATATAGCATATAGTGTAGCAGGTGGAGCAGAGCAGATTTTGAGTCTAAGCTAATGCTAGCATAAGCTGCATACTCTAGCTTTAAGCTTAAGGCTGTAAACACAATGCTAACTTCTATAATTAAGTACATTATTAACTATTAACTATTATAACTGAATTACCAACTTCACTGAAATTCAACTTGATTGAAACTAAAAATCTTTCTCTACATCCTCGTCGTTTATGAGTCAGATTTTAGTCAAAGAAGACACCATTATTCCTCTGAAACAAGATATCTGCTTTTATCTGTTTTGGCTCATTCTTTCCACCTCAGCCCAGCCTTACAGTCATACCCCTGCTGCCTGTGATGTTGACATAGCATAGCCGGCCTTTGATTTTTTTGTCAAAGTGGTTCAAAAGACAACACACACGTTTAGGACGGAGGGGTAGGAGAGAGGAGGGGTAAGAGTGCTGAGTGCTTGTGGAGGGTCTGGAGACTGGCTGATGGAGATAGAAACAAGGATGAAGAAAAGTGGGGTCTAACATAGTTTTTATTGCTGAAACCTGATCTCCCTCCACTATGCTGCTCGTCTCAAAGTAGGCCTCTTGTCATGGGGGAACAAATGGATACGTACACTCAATATAGTCAAACATGAAACCACCCAAGTAGCAGCCACGCAGCTTTTTAAAGCCCTGAGTCCAGTTCGATCCATCAGCAAACAGACGACACTGCTGTAAACAGATTCGTGGAGAGAGATGAGCTCTTTAAAACCCTTCAAAGCCTATAGCAATATGAGCACAGAGGAGAACACTGTAACTGGAAATGAGTTAAGATCGTAAACATCTGTAAAGATCACAACACAGATACCAGAGCTGGCAGACTAGCTCTGCATGATGTATGAAGTATTAAAAACATGTAAATATATATATATGCGCATGCAGACCTTTTTTTGTTTTTTCTAATCCAAATGACCTTGCTTGTAAAACTTCAATTAGTATCCAAATGTGGGATTAACTGTAGAAATCTTGGCAAAAATTATTTCAGTTTGTCTTTCAAAATATTTATAACAATGTCTCACATGCAAGAATAAACTTCCTGAATTTTGGCCATGTCTTCCACTCCAGCAGTGCCTCCACTTTCCCATCTGATTCCGCCATGTTTTGCTACCCTGCCCAAGCCTCTTGTCACCCCATGTAGCATGTATTTTCTAGAGCAGGGGTAGGAAAACAAACAGGGCTGTGTCTCTCTAGGACCAGGGTTGGCTACCCCTGTTAGTGCCACTCTGCTCAACTGATTGCTAAACCATACCTCTTTTTGCAGAGTTTCATTTTCATTTTTCCATCTTTCCATAAAGTCCACTTTGGCTCTAACAGATGATGCCATCTGACCTTGAAGTTCAACTCTAATCTATTTGAAAGTTGTTCTGGTTACCATTCACATTATCCGTCTCTTCAATTTGTCAACAATTCTCCTCTTGAGGCCACATCCAGGAAGGTTGGCTACAGTCCTGTGGACCTTAAACTTCTTAATAATATGTGCAACTGTAGTCACAGGAACATCAAGGTGCTTGGAGATGGTCATGCTTGTCTATAATTTTCTCTCTGATCTCCTGAGACAACTCTCTTCTTAGCTTTATGTTTACATGATACCAAACAGCACACTGACTACTAGTTTTAACCTCTAAAAGGGCAGAGTGACTGATTACAAGTTTGAAGACACCTGTGATGCTGTTTCACATTATTTCAGTGAGCATTTAGAGTTTTTCTTTCTTTAACAGAAGAGTACCAACAGTTTTGTCCACGTGTGTACATGGCTGAGATGCTGATAATGCTGACAAATGAGAAGAGAGCTACATTTGAAAGTAGTTCAGTGCAGCGCTTTGGGAAGAATTATCTCAGCATTTTTTCTTAACCTCTAAAATCTCCTTGGCTCCTGCACATACTGTACAGAGCTGTTGTGTAACATCCACCGCAACACCCAATTACTACTTACTCTAAAGACCAGAGCATGAGGTTGATGTGTGGCTCCCTCCCTTTCAGTGTATCCTGGGGAAGAGCTAAAGCGACTCCGCACAGCAGTCATCTGGCACTTCTCAACTCACTTCTCTCCAGCAGAGTATATAAAGAATACAATTTTGATTGTTTCTCTTCTTCATCTTGGTTAGTGTCAGACAGTTCTGTTGGCCTGACTGCATCTTCTTCCTTTTCACCCACTCTTACACTCTACTTTCCCCTCACACTGTCCTGAAAATAGCCCACATTTGGCTGTCTGATGTGCTGAGCCTTTGTCTGTTTTCACTGCCAAAAGTCCCATATGCTTAATCTCCACTTGTACGTCTCAGATGATGACTTTGCTGACTGTCTCGTTTTCATATATCCTCTCTTCAGTGTCTGGTATTTGTTGGATTTTGGATGCATTACATTAGTAATGCTTTCACCTAATATAACATACATATTAAATAGTGAGCACCTGCCAGAAGATACTAAACTTAAAAACACCATTAAGGACATATCTGCAGTATAACGTCAACTATGAGATTCCCAATGCAACAGCTATAGATACTGGTGAATTATCTGTAAAGATCCAGGACATTCTTGATAATAGGGTGATAGATTTTTTTATCCAAACAGATTTGCATTCTTTCTAACAAGATATCCTTTATATGGTTAACTTGTGATTGTAAGAACAATGCATTGATTTACTGGAGCTGTATATAAACACATTCAGAACATACTTTTCAGAACTCTGTACCCCAAAAGTTGCTCTAACAGACTAATTTTGCTATTCTTGAAATCTTGCCAGTAGCAGGGCATTAAAAGAACAGTTTGTCTTGATGGTGGTTCTACAGGAAACATTGGAAAGTGATTGTATTGCTGGACAAAATCACCAGCCGGGCAACAGGCAACTGCTACACAGTCTCAGAAATGTTTAGGGCCCCTGATGCCTAATGTGCCCCTGTTGGTTTGCGTTAATTTAGCTGAGAACATATACGGGAAAATTCAATATTATCTGACAGAATAAGGGAATTGAGATAGAGCCAACTTAGGGTTTTCTAATATTAAAACCAAGTTTTAAAATGGAACCTGTGTCAGAACTGAGTACTGTTGTATCAGTCTATTAGGGCTGCCGTGATTGTTTGATGTAATCGATGACACCAATGCTGGAAGTGCACTAGCTGCTAAACTGCAACTCCTATATTAAAGAAACCATAAAGTCGTCTGTCTGTTACCCCCGAATTCCCATTAAACAAGTGATGAAACTAGGATTACAATGATTGACAGTGACGACGTGTGTGTGTGTGTGTGTGTGTGTGTGTGTGTGTGTGTGTGTGTGTGTGTGTGTGTGTGTGTGTGTGTGTGCGTGTGTGTGTGTTCATGCATTCTTGTGGACTTAGTGGATCCAGCAGCATATTTGTGAGTAAGTACCACCAAAGTAGTTGAACTGACCATGTTGATGACACATGCCCATACCCTGCCATGTATTTTAAGTTTATTCAGCTGGGGATACATATGCCTAACTGGGAGCCAGTTTAAGACATGTGGAATAGTAATGGGAAATATTACTATGTTTCCAACGTGCAAGCATTTTGCCTCAAGATGGCTGCCAGTCTTTTCTTCTTCCCATGTCTGGAGATTTCAGCTGTCTTTCTGTCTCACTTTGGACTGGTGATTCATTTTACTAAAAAATACCTTTAGAGTTCATTAAACAGCACCTATAAAGTCTATAAAAGTTTCCCAGTGCTGGGAGAAATAAGAAATAAGCAGGTAGGCTTATGTGAATTCATTTCTTGTCTTTCTTGAAAGATGGTTATGGATCATCTCTTCAAACTAAGATATACAAATGTATTATAACTTATCAAATCACAAAGGACAAGGCTGTAAACCTTTGCTTCTTTGTGAGGAAGTTTATGTTCTTATCAATCTAGCCAGAAGCCCTTGGCATGTTTACACACTCCATGAAGAGTAGTGTGTTGCTCTCCTGTCTGCCTTGAGTTTTTCCAGATCCTCACACTCTGTGTTGTTTTGTTCTTTCTGTCTCTCCTTTGTTGCAGCTTGTCATGTGTTTGGCAGCTCTAATCTGGCCTCAGCACTATGTGGTGTTTTTTCTCTTTCTCTATTTCTCTCTCTCTCTCTCTGCCTCACGTGCTCTCCTTCAGCTAAAGTTTATTTTTTCCCTCTTGGCTGCAGGAAATAGACCAGTTGCCTCATGTGCAGGTCAAGGCGACCTCTGCCCCCCTACACTCTGACCTGCCAATTGCACATGGATACTCTCACCCCTCGGAGTCCAAATGTGCGCATGACGTCGCCTTTGTTCACTCATCAGGGATCACAACCTCTCATTTGTGGGGGAGTGGAAGTATAGTCTCTGGTGTCTCTATTTAGCTCTACAGGGGAGCATTACAGGTTGTTGTCCCACATTTAACACCCCCACCCTTAGGCTGCACACATTACCACGCAATGATTCACAGGGATACAATAACAGCCAATCATGTTTGATCTAGCCTTACTATGAACAGTAACACCTGCCAAACAAAACCCAAGTATCATTTTTATTTGAGAGCGGTCAAAGTGTTGGTTTGTTTGAGGTTTACTTCCAAAGCTTACCTCCTTTGTTTAATGTGAGATGAACTGTGTACTTTGAGCTGGTGGGTGAGTTTTTTGGACAGAGCCAGAGTAGCTGTTTCCACCCGTTTCTAGTCTTCATGCTAAACTAAGCTATAGCCTAATATTTTGCTCATAGTGCAAACTCTTAACTTTTGGAGAGAATGCAAATACAGCAGGTATATTTTCCAAGAATGACAAATTATCTCTTTAGTTCCTAATATGACAAATCTGGAAATCTTGAAAAATGACTTCCCTGCCTTCCCTCTGTGTGTCCTTTTAGCTGCATGCAATCTTCTGCAGTCAGTGAGAATCAGTGTGTTGCGCATCTGTTCGTGACAGTTGTGTAATAACATGGCAGGCAGACAAATGCGACTTTATCTGATAAGAGGCATTACTGCATATCATCTCCTGATCTTTCCCTGGTTTGCTTCACTCTCCTGATTCCCCTTGGAGACTGCAAACCAAGCAAGGAACTCATTTCCTTGCACAAATCCTCCCTTTGTCAACAGCAGAAGCAGGTGAATCAGAGGTGCTATGTATCTACTGCACAGAACATGACATGCCAAAATACCTGGGCAACAATGGCCTCCTTCAGAGAAAGTCTGGTGAGTTTACCATCAGGGCACAGAGGCAGGTTACAACAGATGGACAAAGGTGTAATGTTTTAAACTAGCATAATTTGGCTGTAATAGCCCTTCCAGAATTCTGGTGAAGGCCAGTAGAGCCATACATACCTTCCTTTAGCTCTTCTGCTTCGACTAAGAGAGGCTGCAGAGGTTTTTACACTTTATAGATTGGTCATGCTAACCTTTGACTTACAAGTGGACAAACATGACTCCAAATGAATGTCAGTATTTCCCTGTATCTGCTGGGTGTGTAATTGTATGTTCAGACATAGAGCTCTGGTTAATGTGTAATTCTAGGGGTGTGTGTGCATAAAATTGACTTGCTCTGCTACAAATGGATAGTTGTTGTGTGATGTATACTGTACCTGAACTGCATCACACTATATTTGCTTAAAGCTGATCCACTGTAGTGTAGCTGGGCTCCTGTTGAATCGGCCTCACTCTGCAGGGGGTACACAGTGGAAAAGCATTCATTGACAAGAAGTGGGCAACTTTAGTATCCATATGTGGGAACATCCTGTAATTAACAGATTACTGTTAATAACTTGCCAACACATTTGCCATAACAACATAATGAGATTATAGTATGTCACTGTACAGGCGAATGGTGTTGTGTTAAAGAAGTTGAAGACATGAAGACGTTCTGAACGTGCACTTTTTTAAAACTAGAATGAAAAGCACAAGCGCTAGAAAATGTTGTGCCTTTGGTTACTATTCAGTTATACTGAAAGTAAAGGCCCAGATTACTCACTTGTTCTGGAACGTTTAACAAAAACAGGACCATTTTCAGGGTTTCACAACTTCGTTGGTTTGAAAGCTGAGGTTCCCAAGTGGGTACGTTTCATCTGGTCAAGAGCTCCACAACAAACTAGTGGACCTGGAGTGGGAAGATTTAGATTTTGGCTTTTTTATGACTAAGAATGAACTGATGATACTGCAACAGACTGTAGGCCTGAGAACTGAAAATTAGGAAATGCAATAGAGAAGAACTGATGATAAAACCAGACTCTGGGTTCTTGCATCATTTGGAATTTTTGAGGGAAGCAGAGTGGCTTTTCTGAACCACAGAAATCCATCTGCATACGTAAGGACGGTAAGTACATGATGAAGCATACTAGTCTTTAGTAGCTTTCTGGCTTTTTTTTTACTTTTTTCCCCAAATGTACAATTGCCTTCCCTTCCTCCATCTCCTAATCTTGTCTGCCCCTTTTTGCTTCTGTAGACTATCAAAACTAAAAACTACCAGATACAGTAGATTTCAGACTAATGCAGAGTTTAGTGAATTTGATTGGAATAAAGACTTATTTTGTGGAGGATGGAAACTTTTACAGAACCCCAAACACATTTCTTCTTTGATTTTATGAAAGAGCTTTTCCTCTGTGAAACAAAATAACATTGTCTGGTTGTTTGGAAGCAACAGTAGTCTGTAAGTCGCATTTATAGTGCAGCTTGATCCAAGTCTTGTCTTTTCTTCCTCTGCAGTGTTCCTTTTAAACACACGTGCAGAGTGAATGTCTACGAATCCTCCCAAACCCCAAGCCGCTGGCTTTAGCCTTCACTCCACTCTGCCTCCACTCTCATGAAGCAGAATTTATGAACCCGCCATGGCACTCCTCACCCTTTTTGCTTTCCTCTCTCAGATCCCTCAGTTGGTGCGAATTGGCTCCCTGATAGACAGAGCTCACGCAGCACTGAACAATGGTTGGCGTCCGGCACGCTCCACCAGACTGCAGAGCTGTAATCATGGGATAGTGCAATCCCTACAGGCTTTTTTTGCATGTGAATGGATGCTGCTGTTTTCAAGCTACTGTTTCTACTCAATGTACATGTTTAACTCCATCCCAGAAGGTGATGGAGTTAAACATGTACATGATGGTTAGCTAAAGTGAGCCTCTGTGGCTGGGGTTAGAGGGCAGATAGCCAGGGCTCAGCCTGCACACGAATGCAGGGTTGTAAGAATTCTGGACCATTTTTCTACATGTCTATACTGGGTTAAAGTCTGGACCACTCCACAAAGCACATCTCCTTTGTTTGAAGTCATGCTGTAGTAGATTTACTCCGCTTAAGATAATTATCCTGCTGCATCATCCAACTTCTTCTAAGCTTCAGCTGGCAGGCAGCCACTCTGGCATTATCCTGTACAATTCCTTGATAAACATTGGAATTAATCTAACCCATGATGATGAAGTTGTCCAGGCCCAGAGGCAGCAAAGCCCCAAATCATGATGCTCCTTCCACTGAACTTCTACTTTGGGATTATGTTTTCATGATGATATGCAGTGCTCCTTTTTACATTTTCCCAGTAGTGTTGGTAAATGTCAGTGTGCTCCTTGGCAAACCTCAGGTGCACTGTGATTTTTGGAGCTTCCTGTGTGCTGACATAGACATGCAACCGTCATTTGGATAAGGCAGGTTGATTTATTCAGCTGTTACCCTGGGATTGTTTCTCTTTGTTGGGCCTTTGGGGCAATTGCTTCTTGCAGAGTGGGCAGGGAACTATAGTGGGCCCTGCATACATAAGCTGTGTGGAGATGCATGATGGATCCAACAGGAAACTTACAGAGACAGAAGAGTGGAATAGAGACAAAGGCGTATTGACAGTGAAGTTTTTATTAAATAGCAACCTGCTGATATTTAATCAACACAGCTGCTGACACATTATTTCAGAACCATGGTTGATGCCATGGATTTTATCAATAATTTGATCTTCGTCAGATGAAGGATACAGAATGAGGCAGACTAGACTAGCGCAGAAGAGGAACTGTGGCTGTACTGGGCATCTTTGAGGCCACATAAACTTACACACAAGCATGCAAGCAGTGTGTGACCTGCCATAACAATAATAATACAATAATCAAGCATGCAGAGAAGCCCCTGGCTGCTAGAGCTACTGGAGCAGACACAGTGGTCTAACCTAACAAATATGGCTGTTTTTTATCCAGTCCAGTAAAAACAACACTGAAGCCTACATGGAATATCCAATATAAAAAATTCAATATCGAACAACTCTATAGATTCCTTATTCCCTTTATCCTTTATCATCGCAGAACTTTTAGCCACTAATGTTCTCATTAATGACAGTATCACTCTCCACAAAAAGTAAAGTGAAGTTTGGAGTCTGAGCTCCTTCATGCATGTCTGACCTAATTATGTTCAGCTAACTAGCTTACACACTGACCAGAAGTCAACAAGCATCTACTCGCACTTCAATGTTAGAGCTCAAATAGAAACCAAATGATGCACAGAAAGACAGACTTGAAAACAGATGGAGTAACTCTAAACATTCTGATTAATTAATGTGAAAAGCCCACAGACTGTCAAGATACTGAACATTAGAGCAGCTCAGAGCATCAGGGGCTCTGTTAAAAAGGGGAATAAGGAGGTAGAATCAACAATACAATCAAGTCATTTCCCCTCCTGGTGCTAACTGGTGCATTAGATGAGAAACTCTTGGCAAGGGTGCAGACTCATATGTGCCACAATCATGAGACAAAGAAACTTGATTTAAACATTCAACTAAATAACAAAAAACACATGTTCAATCAGACAGATTTGGCCCAAAGTGGGCCTCTTTGAAATGGTGGGCCCGGGCAGTCACACGGCACTGTCTGTCCCCCCGCACGCTCTGCTACAGTTTACTGGGAGAGTAGCCTACTTAGTGCACTCACTGCAATAATTGCTAACATCTGGAAAGATAGCAGCAGTGCTACAACAAGGTCTAATAAGACAACAACCTCAGGTGCCCTGCAAGTCCACCACTGTTCACCTTAGCATGGAGTTTGTTGAATGAACACACAACATGTAAATCTCCTCCTACTGTATAGATTAAAGTTTTCTGGCAGAAAAGTCTGTTATGCAAATACACATATCCTGTGACCTCAGGTACTTGTCCGTCATTGCCACTGTGATTTATTATGTTTTTGATTGTTTGACTAGAATTTGAATTACACAGACCTTCCAGTTTTTAGGAGTCGATGTAGGTCACCCAAACACATGACCAGTTTCTCATCTTTGTCAGGCTACAGGTCATGCTGACACTTATCTGCAGAGAGTCTTATTTGGAGCTCAGCTCACAGTGGCTATCTGTATTTTAATCAAATGACCAAGATGTTGGTGTTTTCTTTTTGCCTCCTTTGGAGCCCTGTCTCTGCAAATGTCAGCGTCAGCTACAGTAATCCATGTATGGATGTGTTTCTGTGTGTGTGCAGATATTACTGTGTTAAACTGCTGCTGATCTAAGCTCCTTTTCACGGACCTCTTTGTTTTTCTTTCTCTCCAACACTCCCTGTATAAACACAATTTGCACTAATAAGCCTGACACAGCCCACTTTAATTGGTCTTTCATTTCCTATGGATGGGAGCTACACACACTCACACACACACATACACACACTCACACACACACACACACACACACACACACACACACACACACACACACACACACACACACACACACTGCAGTCCATTAGGCTTGTATCACAATTTGTGCCATACCACAACCACACAAGCTGAGAACCTTCCACTATTTTCACCAGCCATGCCTTTTTCCAGCCTTAGCTTCCAGTTTGATCTGCCAGTATAAATCC
>OMLM01020252.1:0-12403 GCA_900302695.1 Helostoma temminkii | reverse complement strand
TTCTAATGAATACAGCAGACTGCTTGATAAAACGACTTAGAGCAGCCATGAAAAGATTCAGTTTCCTGCTCCTCTGAGAACAGCTAATAGACACACAGATCTCACACATCAAACACTCACATACACATACATACACATGCAGTCCATTAGGCTTGTATCACAATTTGTGCCATACCACAACCACACAAGCTGAGAACCTTCCACTATTTTCACCAGCCATGCCTTTTTCCAGCCTTAGCTTCCAGTTTGATCTGCCAGTATAAATCCCCCCTGCTATACCCCATTCTCCCCAGAATGGTCTTGTCAGACTCATATGTTCCAGAGTCACGTGCCCCAGCACTGGGTGTGTCCACGCCAAATAAAAAAGATGGGCTCTTTGCCAGTAGCCAAAAATGAAAACACTGTAAAACAGTAGAGTCTGAGTTACTATGTTGTTGATACATTCAGCTGATGGTTTGTACAGTCACTGCAACTGTAGACCTCCACCTCCATGAACTATGTCCTCCATTGATTTTATTCAAGATAGTACACAATAACTACAACTTCAAATAGTTTTTCTTATACAGAAGTAGTCTTAAACTGACGTAAACTGAAGCCATGGGCCTCAAGCGTCCTAGTTCAGGTTCAGTTTTAAGTTATTAATTAAATTCAATGCATGGATTTGGGTAAATTCATATCTCATGATGTTAAAAAGCCACATTAATCCAGCTCCCAACTCATAAGTGGTTCTTGGTTCTAGACCAGCAAAGGGTCGGTGTTCCTCCGGAAACAGGTCTTCCTGGCCAAGAGCCAGTTCCTTGGCTGTTGACATGTAAAAAACTGGCTTGAAATCAAGCACTGGCTTCAAACCAGCCCTGGAAGTTACTTATTGGAAAAGAGGTATCCGTTTGGAAAATGTCAAGAAACTTTGAAAGTTTCTTCAAGACAAGTCACAGAAATGCCATGAGGACTCGTCCGAGAAGGAAAGAGAAGAGAAAGAAAGAAAGAGAAAGAAAGAGCTCTCTGCTGCAGGGGACACGTTCATAGTGATGGTGACACATGACTCTGACAAAGAAACCACTGACCATTTAAACACTTAACCAACATGTATCCAGCTGTCACAACACTCTGTATTAACTTATCATACCACCTGGTTTGAGCTTACTGACTTTGATTGAGTTTCATGAGTGATTATGATTGTGGCCTTTCCACAACAATCACAACTGAGATGGTTTGAGAGGAGCTGAAGGAAAAGCAGCCAACAAGTACTCAATATACATGCTGTACAACAGTAACAGTAGTATATGGGAAGTCTTTCTGTTAGTACAGTATTCTAGTGTACCAAGCTGTTTAACGCAGCAAAGTTGGCTACTAAAAAATCTACCATTTAAAACAAGTCCCATGGAGGAACGACCCAGTGTCTCAGTCAGAGAATTACTTGGTTTTATTTTTTGAAAAGTGCATCTTATGGAAGGTGCTGATTCAACTTCATGCATTTATAGTCTATTTAATAGCTGTTCTGGAGATTTCAGCCATGTCTTATAAAATAGGATTGGATTTTACACTTGTTGGTGTTGTTTCTTTGCTCACACAAGAGGCTGCTGTAGAAACAATAAAAACAGCTAAAGTCAAACATTACAGGTGCGTTTATAGTTTGGCACATAATTGGGGCATGTGTTTGGTTTTGCACCACCTTCCACAAGAGGCGTGAGTTGGCACTGGCTTTTATATTTATGAGGAATATCATTATTGACACAGGAACTAACAGTAAAAATTGTAGGCTCTTAATGATTCATCTTCTAGTAATGTTTGTAGGCTGAGCAGTGACATGGTCACATAGTTTCAGTTCTGATCAGGGAAATACTAAATGTTAACTTCCCATCAAGTCAAACCAACAACAGTTTGTGTTAGCTATTTGTTTAGTTATTAGCAGATCCAGAAAACTATTACTGAGTTACTTTGACAATAAAAAAAGTTTAAATGAAGCAAAAATGAAGGAAGCACTGAAAGTCACTGAGTGATATTCATATGTGTTTCATGCCTGTGTGTTAAGGGTTATCTATCAAATCTACTGACTCATTTTTCTGACACACAGCGTCCGTGCCTCCTCTTCAACTCTCCTGCCTCTCCCTAGAGAGGCTTTTGTCCTGCTGAATGTCCACGTCTATAAGATACCAGACCCTGTGATTTTCCAAAATCCCATGCTGAGTTGATGACTGGTGAGTTAAATTACCAGCAATCGTAAGGAATATTTTAAACTCTGCCTCCTGTTGATTTTAACCCCATGAAATTAAGTGTAGCATTTGGGTTTATAGTGACACCTTCCACAAACCTAACAAAATCAGATCAGATAAGTTGCAGTGCTGTTTTTCCTGCTTCTCCAAAAAAGCAAAGCCATGACTGTTGACTGTTTGGATATAAGGACTCCGATTTGATTTCAAATATTAAATCTTCCCAGATCCACTTGAAAATAATTAGATCAGTTATTAATTTTTCAAAAACAGTCATTAAAACCTCTACACCTAAGTTTACATTTTACCTTTATCCACACTGACATACAAATAGGGAACACACACACAAACCAGGACTGGGTTCAGTGTCTTGCCCAAAGACCCTCTGACATGAGGACCAGAGAAGCTGGGGATTGAGCCGCTGTCCCTGCGATTGGTTGAACATGTTGAATGTTGTCCCCTACTTTCTTGTATACTACCTTTTGTTACACTGCTGTGGGTTTCCTTCACTGATGTTGTTATAACACTGATTTTAACCTCCAGTCACAGGTAATTTTGGAGATGTGGACCAGACTAATGCTGCTGTGAAAAGACTCCTTTGTCTCACCGTGTCAGACCTTGTCCAGCATCATGTTTCTAATGGCTTCTCCTGGAAGCTGGAGTGTGTGGCAACAAGTGAAATTAAATGTCTAGCCAGAGCATGTTGGACAGAGGACAGAAAGAAATTAGTGTTTTAGTTGTCACCTGGAAGTAAAAGTTTTAACAGGAAAGAGGAGAGCATTAGGAGTGACGTCTTGTCATCCATTTATGTTTTTCTAAACTCAGGCATAATGATGCAAGTCAGTCATTTTAAGAGCAGGACTGACACAAGACAATGAGCTGTTGAGATGGGGATAACTCACGCTTTTGTACAGATTTGTGCTTAATTGTTCACACAAAAAGTGACTGAAGCAGCTGTGTGAAAAATAGAGCCAATACAATTATAATAAGGGGGGTTATGATTCAATATATTGCCATATGTAGTAATACTGGAAGCAAGGAAATAGTGACTGTGATTTTCTTAAATTTAATTCAAGGAAAACAGCCATTGTATAAAGAACACGCCACCATATCCATGTAAGCTACTAATTACACTACATTGTAAGTGAGAACTGATACAATATAGTAAAACATAATGTTGCAATAGTCTTGTTATGAATAGGATATTCCGAATTCATAACTTATATAAATAATCTCACAACTCATTTCTCAAGTCCTGTGCAGCGTAATTCATGCAGCGTGAGTATAGCAGTTCACACTTTAAGAAAAACACTGACAGTAAATACCATTCATCCATTAAATATTCATTTTCCTTCAAAACTTATTCCTAGAAGACGTAGGAAAAAGACTGTGAGAGAATTGGTAAAGTCATGAGGAAGAATGTGTGACTGGTTCACATAAGACAAGTTCACATAAACACATTATGCAACGATTCGTGGAGATTAAGCAGCGGTCCTGAAAAACAACTTCATTTCAAGCAAACAGAATTCAACATAAGCAACAGCCACAGCTTGGACTATGATGATGTTCAGAGTCACAAATAAGAAGAATAACAGTGATGGTTTGTCAGTGTTAAACCAACTAACATGTGGTCAAATAGTTATGTGGGTATAATGTGAGAAGGAAAGGACCAGACATTAACAATCACCGTATGCTCAGAGGCTTGGAAACCAGATTTGTGTGTGTGTGTGTGTGTGTGTGTACAGTGAACACATCTTTTGCATGTGTGAGGCACTACGTGTTAAAGTCTGGATCAAAGGTTCTGCACAGCCGCAGATGTGTCTGCATTATGTTATTGTTTCCATGCAGACAACAAAGTGTGTAGGTGTGCAGGTGAGACCTGTCAGACCGTGGAGCCTTCCAAATGTAACGAGATGCTGGGAAATCCAGGAGGCAGGCAGCTGTTTTCCATCTTTAACGTATAGACACAGTGGAAGGAGGGGGGAGCGCGACCAGTGGAAATACAATTAGACAGCGAGAGGTGTGAGGCCTGGAAAGAAAAAGGACAAGTATCTCATGGAAAGTGACGGGCAGGAGACATTCAAATGTCAACATATGCAAACGCCAGCTGCTACACGTTTAGTACAATTTGTTATTATTATTTTTTCCTAGTGTTTTCTTAGAAACATTCTCCAAAACACATCCTAATGTGGTGAGCTGCTGTCATAGGCTTCTGTGACCCAGACTGATTGAACAGTACAGCTGCAGTGCAGAGGTATTCTGGCTTGAGGGACCCTCGTGCTTCTCACCAATCAGAAAAAGCCAAAGTCGATGTCTGGCACACACTGCTCTCAAATGTGTGAATGCACTTCTGATCTAACTCCCTTGCTGCTAATTCTTGCTGTGGAGGTGAGGAGAAGTTTTCTTTTGAACCTCTAGCTTAATATCCAGAACTGCATAGTGCAGCTTTTAATAAACATTGCAAAACCAAATGTGATTTTGAAACACCTTGAATAGACTTAGTCAGATTTATTACAGCTGAGGAGAAGACACAAAGTGTTAGGTCTTTAATCAATTTGTACTCACAATGTGCATGTAATTAATGGCTGGTTTATGAAGTAGCAGCTAATTACATAGGCTTAGCACTACCACAGCCATACTGTTCCCATCATCCTCAAAGACCATTAAAATACTGGTTAAGGACAAGACCACAAAACTAAAACCTATCTATAGTCTGTTAATCAGGATTCTATAAAGAAACCAGCGAGTACATAATAAAGCCTCTAATGAGTCTGCAGTACAACTGTATCATGCCTGGATCATACCAGGAAACCAGGATATGAATGCTAAGATTGCAGTAATGTATGATAAGCAATGTATACTGCAATATAAGACAAGGTGATATTTTGTTTCAACATAAACATTGGGATACTTACTGTAGTTTAAGACAAGAGAAAAGCATTTAAGCAGCAGAAGTTGTCAGCGCCTGCTAACTCCTGCTAAGCTAATGCTAGCCTAAACTCTGTAACAAACTACACAGTGGATGTGTCACTAACTCCACAAACTAATCTAGTCAGCTTATTACAGTATGCACTTGTAATTAGGGCTGCATCTAACCATTATTTTGTTGTCGATTAATATATAGATTTTTTTTTTTCGATTAATTAATGAATCTGAATTATTTAAGCTCTTTTGTTTTTCAGTTTTTACTAAAAATAAACATTTGAATTCATCAATCATTTATATATTAATATTTTATTCAATCATCTTCTCCTTAAACAAAGAAATATGACAAAGCATGCACTGCAGGGCATTATTCCCCAGGCAAAAACATGTCAATATGGTGAACAGTCTTAGAGACTAATAAAAAGTCTGTCCACTATATAATTAAAGCAAGAGCTTCATTCAAGTTAAAAGAATGTGGTGTAATCTACATTTAGCAATTCAACAGCTAAATAAAGAAAACTATGCAAAATTCAAGTCACTTCTAGAGAAACAAAACTTCAGTTCAAGTAAAATGGATATTGTGCAATACAGTGTTTCCCCTGCCATAATGTTACCTTTCCTATAGAGCACGTATATACCTTGTTCTTTTATTAAACAAGCGAAATAACCTGATGTTATTTATCACCGATTTAGCACAAAGCTTGTAATTTCTAACACATACAGCAACATATACACTGTCAAAACGTGTGTAGACAAATACAGCAGTCTGAGCCTAGCTGGCACACATTAGCTCTGTCTGTAGAGGGG
Organism: Helostoma temminkii; assembly: GCA_900302695.1. Lineage (NCBI taxonomy): Eukaryota > Metazoa > Chordata > Actinopteri > Anabantiformes > Helostomatidae > Helostoma > Helostoma temminkii. Next base: position 6,461 of record OMLM01020252.1, on the reverse strand, counting down.
TTATATAACACAAGTAACAAAAGATGGATGAGGCTGGCAGCTAAAAAACAATGTGTCATTCTACGAAAGGTGTAACCCAATCTGTTCTCCTTTAAAACCCATTATGAGCAGAAGTGGGACCTCGCACTGTGGCATGACACGTCTAATCTGTTGTGGGTTTGTTATATAAGGTCATGACTGTGAAAAGGTTTAAACCTGTTGCTTACTTCAGTGTCACTTAATCAAAACCCCGTTGTGGATCCTGTGAAAATGTTATATCATCAATCTCGGGTGTGCACTGGTTTGTTCCACTGGTTTCTGTCAACATGATTCAGTGCTGCTTTAGTTCATTCAAATATCAGTACGTCCTGCCTCGTTGTCTACATTTTCCCAGTTATCTTCATAAAAAAAACAATCTAAACCTCTTACAATCACTTGACGTCTTCAGTCTATTTAGGTTTGTGGTAGTCTGCTGCGCTAAGTTTGCAACTTTCTGACAAGCTGTCATTGACCTGCTTTATAAGAATCTGACCTATGACCTTTTGCTTCTGGGCCTAAAAGCCTGAGGACAGCACACCTGCCTGCCACCCTTGACGTACACACCTCCACTTAGGGGAAACACTCACCCTGCCGCCAAAATACCTCTGTCAACAGTTTCTTAGCATGTAACTTATTCTCATGAAACTGAGCTGCTTGATGGACCCTGAAGAATTTTAATTGTCTTGTAAAATATTCAGAGAGGGTATTCCTTCAGAAAGCTGACACCAATAAACTCACAGTGACGGTTAATGTTGCCAGCTGGTAAAACTTTGTCTCTGTGGTTCTTTTTCTATATTCAGCTCTCCCTCTGCCACATCTATAATACAGCAATGCACTTATTTGTGAATGTTGGGTGTTTTGGATGTGAACAAAATATATATCACATTTACTCCGTATTTACCAAAGCAGGTCACAATTATTATATGTGTATACTTTATGGATGTGTATGGAGGGATGGATCCAGATCCCAACCTAACACCTGCAGGAAATTTTGAAGTGATGTCTGAGGAAAAAAGTTGACTCCATTATCATTGTTAAAATAACATTACACCTGGCTCTGCTCCAATTGCACATACTCACTTAAAAAAAAGGACAAAAACTATCCAACTTCTAGCTTAAAGTGTAGCCTGAAATAATGGCACCATGTTCTTTTTCTTTGATTATATTATATTATATTATATTATATTATATTATATTATATTATATTATATTATATTATATTATATTATATACAACCAGGGGTCTAATGCAATGTAATCCAATACAACAGCAGTGGACAGTGGAGTCTTACTGGAGTATGTTGTGTTAAGAGGAGACTGTAATGTTTTGGCCTCTATTTACATCAATGAGGGTCCAAAACATAACCTACTCCAGTACGACTCCACCGCCCACAATGACCTTAATAATGCACATGTAGTAGAATTTTTAACTTAAAAATTGATAAATAACTTTGAAAAAATAATTTTGTTGCCTGATCTATATATATATGTGTGTATTCTAAATATTAATATTAACAATATTAAGATAAAAAATATTAACTGAATTCAGCATACAGTGTAAACTTATTTTTGAAGCAGGAAATGTATTTAAAGATATGAGAATGTATAATGTGAATAATAAGAAACTATACTATAATGTACTTTCAGAAGTGCTGAGTGTATTTTCCGTTGCCGTTACTTCTTACTGTCAAACACCACTGTTATTTTTCTGCTCTCCTCCAGGCCAGAGTTTTCCCACAAAGTCCTTCTCTTTGCCTTTTATTGATGGAGGCCTGCATCCTTTCAGCAGAGCTACTTACTTCACAGGTAGGTGGACTTGAGGCAGTTCTAGAAGTGTCACAGCTCCAAGAGTCTCACCTCGTCCTTTACTTGTGGTTCTAGGAAATGTGGTGAAAGTGGTGGTCTGACATACTTGTACTTTACTGGAGTATTTTCTTTCTATCATCCTGTCACTTAATGATGACAGTTATGGTGGTACAGGTTTTACAGTACAAAGTGAAAGGAGTTCACAGTAAATATTTTCTTGTTTTAAAAGGTGACAGTTTTCCTGTGGTTCTAGTTTGGGGAGTACACGTACATATATATACGAATGGTATGAAACGTATCTGCCTTCTCTGTATTCAAATATCTCTCTGCTTCTAGCTGACAAAAATCCTCCAGATGATGTCATACGGAGGTTTGAGAGAAACTTTTAGTTCAGATGATGTCACACATACTTCAGAGATTGTCCTCGTAACCCCACTTTTCTAACACTCCACCAGATGACATCACTTGACCTACAGCTCTTCCTGATATTTTCCTATAGATACAGCAGAGAGAAGTTTATCATCATCATACGCATCTAGAAAGTAAAACCACAGGAGCCAAGTTGAACACTGATAAAACATATATTATTATATAGTTATAATAGTTTCACTGGTCATTTTTCAAGTAGTCAGAAATCAGGTTTTTTAAATGGTTCTCTCCTTGAATGTCTACATGACCTGAATGTTTCAGATTTCTGCACATCTGTACATTCATGTCATCACACTGTATTTCAACACTTTGTAGCTTCTAAAATTGGGATGAAAACCCTGCTCTGAAGCTGTGGAGGATGAGGTCCCAGTGGGTTTGTTTAGAGACTGTCAGCCTTTAAGCATGGGAATAACGCGGACACCTCGGAATCAGCTGCGCCAATTTGAAGGCCTATTTAGGCGACGCACTGACTGCTGACATTAGCACCAGTTGTCCTAATCTACAAATTAGTCCAGTTTGTCACGCTTTAAATATATTAGTGCCGTTTGTCATGGTCTAAATGTGAGGCGGGTATCTTCCCAGCTCGGGAACTCAGTGCCTCTTCACGCGCTGTCGTTTTCCCACCAAGCCCCTCAGCCTGCCCACAAAGCTCCCACCACCGTGACCAATAGGAGGCGAAACCACACACGCACACACACACACACACAGACACATACATACAAATCTGTAGAAAGTTTAAGTTAGGAATGTTGCTCATGAGAATTTCACATCTTTGAACCTGGATTTGATTTGATTTATTTGCCAGCACATGAATCAGGAGCATCAGTGGTAACTTTCAGGTGTGTAAGACCACAAGCAGCCCTCAGCTCTCTGTCCTCTAAAGCCTGACTGACGACTCTCTAAGAGCTCTACATTATGCTGACCTGTTTTTAATGGGTCTGTAATATACTGGCCTGTCAATGGCCTTTTCCACTCAATTCATTACAACACAATTGCCTTTTTCTATGCATTTGCAGCCTATACAACCCCCCTTCATGCTTCATTAGAGGCAATGTGAGCTGGGCTTTGGACAGCGCGTCTTATTAGCATAGACTCTGTTTCCACTGCCGGACAAATTGGGCTTTTAAACATCAGATTTCAGGCTGATCTTTTCTATCGTTGGAAGCAAAGGCTATGGGCTGATGCTGGAATTGAGAAGTCCTGGTGTTTTTCTATAAATCACCTGTTTTACCAGGACAGAAAATTGTTATAAATAAAAAAGCTTTATTAATGCAACAGTTCTAGCAGACAAAGTGCTTTATAAAGCCAACTAACCTTTCAACTGAACGAGCTTCAGGTAAAGGGTTATTTTAATGTTGCTTTATGAGCTTTGAAAATGCAAAAGAGTGAATTTTATTAAACCTCAGAAATCAATTTCAGTAAAGTTGTGTTTTAGTAAAATGTAAATGTAATGATTTGAGTGAACTCTCATTCAACTCAGAAAGTGGTTTCAAAATGATTTAACTTAACTTTAACTTACATGAAGTCAATGTGAAAAGTTAAATGATCAAATGATTCCACTGAATTCCTGTGGGATGTTTTACAGTGTAAACAGTACAAGACAAGATAAAAGTGAGTTGTCTCACTCATAGAAAATCTCAGGATGATATGATAGATTGTGATGTAGATGGACGCTGGTCCTTCTAACCAATCACTTATCATATTAATTATATTTCAGTTATTTCAGCCTGATTAATTGTTTTTGTAGCTTTGCATTTAAGACAACAAAATGAAATTGCTTCAGTTTCTCCTCTCTGCTCTGTCCCTCTAGCCTCCTCCTCCGTGGTTCCAGTCCCTGGAACATTTTCATGGCCCCTGGCGCCCAGAGGGAAACCCAGGAGAGGGATGCTACGGCGGGCTGTGTTCTCAGACCTGCAGAGGAAGGCCCTGGAGAGAACTTTCCAGAAGCAGAAGTACATCAGCAAACCTGACAGGAAGAAACTTGCCAGTAAACTGGGACTTAAAGACTCTCAGGTACAAACCAAGGAAGATTAGATTTAGTTAAACTGATTATAGACGATCACTTGATGTAATGAGCATGTGCCAGCGCTGTCAGTTGAAAATGGGTCTTGCTTGGAGATAAGAAGTGGTGACATGTTGTGTTCTGTGTCCCGTGAAGGTGAAGATCTGGTTTCAGAACCGCAGGATGAAATGGAGAAATTCCAAGGAGAGGGAGCTGCTGTCAACGGGGGGCTGTCGTCAGCAGACCCTCCCCACCAAAACCAACCCCCACCCAGACCTCACTGATGTCGGCAGCACCTACTGCCACAGGCTGGACAGAACTGCACCCAGTAGCACAAGTCCAGTACAGCTGGACAGCCAGGAGTCCCATCTTCACCACCACCATCATCATCACAGTGCTTCCTCTTCGTCAGACTGCAGCAAACAGTCGGAGTCAGACAGTGAAGAAATCACAGTCTCATAAGAACTGGACACGCGATTCAGATTCCTGATTCACTACTGCAGGTTTAGAATTCAACACAAATACAACTGTCGTGTACATAGCTTCTCTCTCTCTCTCTCTCTCTCTGCCATATTTGTGTACAGAGTTGTTTGTATTACTTTTCTATGTAGTTCAGTGTACAGTATGTGTATATATTAAATAAGCTGGACTCAGCTATTTTAGATTGAATATTTGTAGATTGAGATGTTACAAATGCAAAATTGTTTCAATTAATTTTTGTATATTTTCTCAAATAAACTTAATAAAACTTATTTTTTAGTATTTTTTGTCTAACATATTTAAGCAGTTAAGGCATTAATCATTAATCATTAGAACAGCTGTTGTCTAGATATAACTATGGAAAGTCATAAAAGCCATACTTCTCATACACTTTGTGTTTATGAGCTCCACTCCATGCGACAGCCTAATTATAAGAAGTATCTATGGTGGTGGAAGAAGTACTCTGAATATTTAGTGAAGTACACCACCTGTACATTAATACAGAAGAGATTCAAACTATGACAGAACAAACATGGATGAAGTGAACAAAAAGTGTGTTGTGGTTTTGATTCTTCAAAGCAGCCAGTTTTTATTCTGATGACAGCTTTGCATACTCTTGACATTCTCTCAGCCTCACGAGGAAGTTACCTGGAATGGTTTCCAACAATCTTGAAGGAGTCACCAGAGGTGTTGAGCACTTGTTGGCTGTTAGTCCTTCACTTTCCAGTCAAATTCAATTCAATTCAATTCAATTCAATTCAATTCAATTCAATTTTATTTAAATTGAATTTAAAGTCAGATGTGGGCAGGGCTGTTTGATTTGTTTGAGTTCGCACTACTGATCTGAGATCAGCATCGTGAGCGCTGTTTGAGGGTAGGGGGTGTAGGCTGTTTGTAAACTTCATGAATATTTAGTTTACACTCTGCAAACATCTAACATTTACATTTAGATATAATATTTAGATTTACATTTAACATTTAGATATAATATTTACATTTAACATTTACATTTAGACTTTGTCACATTTAGCTAAATGTGAGAAAATGTGTTGTGTCATTTACTTAAATGTGAGAAAACTAGTTATAAGTGCTCTTTTTACATTCGGCACCCCATAAATTCCAGTCAGAACTCTGGCTGCAGCATTCTGAATCAGCTGAAGGCTTTTTAATGAGATACTGGGACATCCTATTAGAAGGGAATTACAGTAGTCCAGTCTAGAAGTAACAAATGCATGGACTAATTTTTCAGCATCATTTTGAGACAAGATGCTTCTAACTTTAGAGATATTCCTCAGGTGGAAGAAGGCAGTTCTAGAGATTTCTTTAATATATGGGTTAAAGGAGATATCCTGGTCAAAGATAACTCCAAGATTTCTCGCAGCAGTGCTAGAAGCCAGAGTTTTGTCATCTAAAGTAAGTATATGATTAGTTATGTCATCTCTGAGGTTTTTGGGCCCAAATAGAATAACCTCTGTCTTGTCTGAATTAAGAAAAAGAAAATTGCAGGACATCCAGACCTTTATGTCTTTTAAACATTCTTGAAGTTTGACTAAATTATTTGTTTCATTTGGTTTAATAGCTAAATATAGCTGAGTGTCATCTGCATAGCAATGGAAGTTTATAGAATGTTTCCTAATAATACTGCCTAGGGGAGACATGTATAAAGTGAAAAGTATTGGTCCAAGCACAGAACCCTGTGGGACTCCGTAACTAACTTTTGTTTGCGG
>OMLM01020251.1:17334-29599 GCA_900302695.1 Helostoma temminkii | reverse complement strand
TCACAGATACATGACAAACAAATGCAGAAGATGTTTACAGTTTGTCTTTCAATCTAGCAACAGTTTAATAATATCACAATAAGGCAGGTTACAGCCCCTAAAACTATCTAAATAAATGTGTTTCACATAAAAAAACCTGCTCACCTTTCGTGTGTGTCGAATAAAACATGGGTTTTCAGCCCAGTCCTGTCTGATCACTTTATACTTTACTTTCTTTTCTTTTCCTTGAACTACTGTACCTGATAAATATAGTTAATAAACACATAACTGTTTATCGTAACAAAAAAGAAAACAGATTTGCACCGGTTCTTTCACATTCATTGTTGACAAGTACGAACAAGATAATCACAGCAATTTGGTCTTGAAGATCACTCTTTGTCCTGTAAACTGAGAATGTGTGTGTGTGTGTGTGTGACTTTGTGGTGTAGTTTCACTTGGTTTTAGCTTGTTTACATTACCAAGTTTGTAGAGGTGTTTGTCTTCTGGTCACCAGAATTAAATCTTTGCAGTTCTATCTATTGAAGCACTAATAATAAAATTCACTGGTGCCATCTGGTAACATTGTACCTGCTTCTCTTTTGTTTTGTTTTTCTCAATCAGAACCCTCTGCCTCCCAGAAACATCAAACACAATGTTGCTTCCTTCACCAAGTGAGTCACAGGAAGTTGAAAAGATCAAAATAAAATAAACAAATAATCCAGAGGATGTTTTATTTTAAACTTGTTAAGAAAAATGTAAAACAAAATCATATAAACAACCCAATCAAAACAAGCAAACAAACAAAAAAACATGGGTGTGCTGCCTGACTGATGGTAATGGGTTTTTTTTTTGTCTATAGTACTGCACAGTCAAGGTGGGTGTGCAGCACGTCATAAATATTCATCCTTTAGTAATGATTTGAAGGTGATGTGTGTTCTTTGTCTCATGTCTTTGACCTTTGGCAATCAGACTCAGACAATCAGACAGTCCAAGTTGACAGTTGGATTAAATTTGAAGACCCTCAGTTTCCTTAAAACATTCCTGATGCATCAACAAGAACTGGATCAACATGAGGTGACTAAGAGTCACATATCTGGATGTTTTAACTGCAAGATCAGATATTTTAGCAGAGGAGAAAAAGAGATGTTGTAGATTGCACTTTTCGGCAGACAAAATATGTTGCCTGTTGTCATTTAGTTGATGTATAAAGTATCAACGTATTTGTGACTTGTCATCTAAGTTACTGAACATATGATTATAATGTTGACAGAAAATGTCAACATAATCTGGCTGCAATTATGTTCCTCAGTAGAACATATTTGTGATTCCACTTTATTTGTGTAGAAAACATTTTTTAGGAGACTGGATTGCAAAGTAACTATAGTATTTAGCCAAATATGGCATTTGAACTATGTTGTAATAATAAAAATAATAATAACTAATATGGTCATTGTCATGTTTTAATCCATACATAAATTTTCTGAACCACTTCTGAACTGAGGTAGTCTGTTTCAGGGCCACATATAGACAAAAACAACCATTTACACTCTCACCTACAGGCAATTAAGAGTCTCCAGTTAACCTGACTGCACGTCTTTGGACTGTGGGAGGAAGCTGGAGTGCCTGGAGAAAACCCACGCAAACACAGAGAAAACATGTAAACTCTACACAGAAAGACCCAGGAATCGAACCCATGACCTTCTTGCAGCGCTAACCACTACACCACCGCGAGGCCCCATGTTTTAATCATCCTGAACAATTCATAATGGTCATAATGGCTTTTGTATTTATTGCATTTGACTGCCTGTAAAGTCTTGTGAAAATTTTACATAATGGTTATTGTAAATAAGTAATACCTTCATGAAGTTCAAGTAACTTTAAAGTGCAGTTTTCTAGTGCCAACAGTACAAATGGTAAATATTATAACAGAATGCACAACAATACAAACAGTGACATAATAGATTAATTTTGTTTGTGTTTCAGTGATTATTTATGTAAATTCTCATCAAGGAATAAATTAACTATCATGTGATGTAACAAAGCAGGTAAAACACAACACAGAAAGGAAAATCAACAACAAACAAATAAATCAGACTAAAGTTACTGCAACAGTTCTGTGGATCTAAATGAAATTCAAGAATCATTCATTAGAGTCTGTGTTGAGATGTAATTGTCCACAATGACTAAATCAGAGCTTTTGTTCATTTCCTCCTCTCTCTCTCTGACTAAAGGTTCCTCTGGTTCACCTCCTTCTGTCTCTGTCTCTTTTAATTGTTTTACCACCATCTGTTCCTCTATCACTTCCACTTGTTTATACATTTGCTCAGCTTCATTCTGTACTTTCTCTTTAATTTTCATCAGTGTTGTAATCATATCCTCCATAGTCTTTATTTGTTCTTTGATGCTCTCTACAGATTTGAGATAATTCGTCTCTCTGATCTCCATTTGTCTTATGGCTTCTGATAGATTGCTTTTTTCCTTATCTTTGTTCCAAATGTTCTTATCTACTGACTTAAGTTTCTCTTCAGCCTCAGTTTTCTCTCTCTGCACCTCCTCCAGATGTGACAACAGTTCATCTCTATAGATCTCCAGTTCATTCTTCTGCTCTACTAATACTGAATGCACATGTACCAACATTATCTTTTCTTCTGCTTTCTCGTGTAACTTTGCTTTGTTCTCATCCAAATACTTCATTTCCACACTACTGTTGACCAGTTGTTCTTTTTCTCCTGTTCCATCCTCAGTGTCTTTATTGTGATTCTTCCTCTCTGTACATAAACAGAAAAAGGAGACTTTCATTACCTGCTGTATTTATGCAATGTTGTCTTTCAAACAGAAAAGTGTGACCTCAACAAGATCTAAATATTTACAACTATACATGAGCAGAGTAAATTCTGCTCATGTATAGAGAGACAAGCATTGGTATTTAAATATTAGCTGTTAAGAGATTCTACTTATTAATCAGGTTTTTTAATTAAAAGATAGGTAACAAATACTTTGGCAGAGGAATTTGTAACTCAAACATTAAGAAACAAACAATGGAGCAATGTGCTGCATCTACTATTGCAGTCATTACACGTCTCAGATCCATACTCTGGTGACAAAACATTTTGTGTTGGTGTTCTAGAAAAAAACATCCTAAAATTGATGAGATTATGACATTTTTTGACATTTACAATAAAGTAAAGTAGAAACCTACTGATTTTATTTTGCCTTCGATTCCACAAAACAACCAAAACAACAGAAAAAAGCATGGAGCTGAGAGACGAGATCACGACTACGATGATACACACTGTAGAACAAGACTGGGCCGTGAAGACTTCCTCTGAAATCATAAAACAAAATAACATCCTATTTGAATAAATGCAGCTAAAATGAAAAGTTTAAAACATGTGGCAAATTATGTGAGGAGGAAGTTTTCCTCACTGTCCTGCCACAACTGCCACAGCTGCCACAGCTGCCACAACACCTCAGGGTCTGGATTCCAGCCTTTAGACTAACACCAACCCATTTTTACACAGAAACTCCACCTTAATGGTGAAAAGGTGGCTTTTTAAGACTGTTTTCTCTATTTACACTACACCTTAAAGTGCAGCTGTAAAGATGGTCCAGTATGCACATTACGTGGGTGTCAGCAAGTTAAATGTGACATATAACACTCAGATTGCCTTGAGAACATTACTGGATGTTGAACTATGATGTTCTTTTATTAGTTTTACACATTAAAGACATGATTTGAAATCAAACACAGTTGATGATCAAGTGCAACATTAGAATAAGGTCACAGATTCAGTTTCCTGCAGCAACATGTGGGTATTGAGAATCTGGAGAAGGAACACTACTGGTTTTGCTCTGGAAGAGGTTAAGAAAGGGTCTGCATGGACTGCTCATGCTGGCTTAGTGTGTTTCTTACAGCACAGATATGTACCGTAATGGCACAGTGCAGCTGCCTTGAAAACGCCGTCATCTCTCTGGCTGAAGGTGTTATGCAATTATTGTGACCACCGGTGTTGGCATAAGAAGGTGCAATAAGATAAGATTGTGGGCTGGGTTGATTAAGAAAAATCATTTTACACATAACTCTATTATAATTAACATATAAGCACAATCTTCCTCTAACCCTAACTAGACTTTTCAAGCCTTAACCCAGTCTCTCACAGCTCTGTGGTCTTGAACTCAGGTCTGCAGGATGGCTGCCATCCACCCCAGTCGCCTGCTTGAGACTCCATTTAAAGTTAAAGGTAACATAATGATTACAATTGTTATAAAAATATAATCACAATTTCAGTTTAGGTGTATAGCAATGTAATTTTCAGGAGAAATGGTTCCACAGAGCTTATCTTTAAAAAAAACTTGTTTTGGAAAATATTTTTCATGACTGCAAGGAGCAAAACAGAACTCTGTTATAATATTTTTCATGTGGCACTTGGATTTTTGCCTTTAATAAAAATGTCCTCAAAGATCTATGAGTACAATTTTACTGAATAAAATTTAGAGAATAGGCTTATTTCCAGACTGATCCTGTTACTGTGCATGGAGTTATGAATAATTTATGACGACACATTTTTCCTTGACGTGTCTTTACTTACCAACAACAAGCTGAACAGTAGAGTTTGTGCCCAAAGCAGGAATGAAGCATCTGTATGTTCCTGCATCAGAGAGTTTCACTCTGTAGAGTTTCAGTGAAAGGTCTCCACACTTCACATTGTTTTTGTTCACAGATGTTCTTCCCATGTACAGTTGGTTCTGATCGATCAGAAACTCCACTCTGTCTCGTATCACGTGGACAAACCTGGGGTCCAGATCAGGTCTCGCCCACTCCACTGTCATGTCTGACACATCTTCAGCAGGTTGCAGGTGAAATGGCAAAGTGATGTTATAACCAACCAATGCTACTATTGGCTGAGGTGAACCAATCACCTGAGACTGACCTACAGGAGAAGCAGATCTGCTTTAACATTTGCAGACATTTTGTGGTTTTGTGATTGTGATCACTGCAGCTGTTGTTGAACCTCACTGCTGTGAATGTGAGACAACACAGTTAAAATGTACATGTGGAATCAGGTACTTTGTACTAAAGTAGAATTATTTCAGCTCATGTTACAGTAATTATCAAATCCTTATCCAGTAACTTTGCTCTTAGCTGTTGCTCCTTGCAGAAGAGCTTCAGTTCAGGAATGTTGGTTGGCTTTTTTTGCATAAACTGCTTCATTTCATTTCATTGTGGGCTTTACCTCCCAGCTGCTCCTCTGTCAGCTCCACCCTATTGTTCAGCACTTAAATAATTGGATTGTAATTGGACAATAAAATGACAAAAATTCCCATAAGCTGCTAAAATAAGATGTTGAAAGTCAGTAATTATAACTTATAACCTGTTAGACGCACAACATTTAAAAAGCTGTGTATGATGTGTCGAGGGTCAATTTTTTTACATTCTTTGATAGAACATGTGTTTAGGGTCCAGAGGCATGTAAACACAACACTGACATCAACGTATTTCACAGATAAGGTTCTGACAGGTCTCTGTACACTGTCTAACTAACAGTAGACTGGTGGAGTCCAAACAAAAAATTCTTTCTTTGGTGAGGATAAATAACTCTTCTTCTAGGATCTACAGAAATCTTCTTTGTTCCAGACTCCTTGTGTTTCTCTGGACTCAGGTGACGTTTATGTTACAGTGCCATTGTATGTGATTTAGATAGACAGATACTTTATTGATGCTCAGGGGGGAAATTCTAGTGTTGCAGCAGCCAGTACACAGAAAAAAACATTAGAACTTTCAGCAACAGAAATCTACACACTGACAATAAACAAAACACAGTTTACCTCCACAACAGTGTGTTAGCAGAAAGAGGACGACAGCATGATGCAAAACCACAATACTGAAGTCACTGAGCTGAGGTTTGAAGAAGAGTCTGTCCTTCAGGTGAATCATCCTGGATATTTAAAAATAAAACAATTCACTCTATAATGTAAAAATAATAAAGACAGAGGGAATATAATCATTCAGTAGTTTCAGTATTTCACACTTCCTTCTTCATGGTTTTTTATCAGTGACTCAACACAGCTGAACCATCTACTGAGTAATGAGTAGGGGTAAACTGATTTTTGAGTATGAGTATGAGAATACTGTATTTTATTCCCATGTATATTAACTTAATTCATGTTAGTCATTGTTATCATTGTGTAGTATCTATGTTTATGTTTATTTCTTGCACATCATTTTAAATAAGCACATTCTGTGGTTATAAAACTACTTTATGCTAACTTTGAAGGTACTGCTGCTACAAAAGCCACAGATACATGACAAACCACTGCAGAAGAACTTTACAGTTTGACTTCCAAACTAGAAACTGTTTAAAATATTAAAATAAGACGTTATAATCACTAAAACTTTAAAATTAAATGATTTTCACATGAAAAGCCTGCTTACCTGTCCTGTGTGTGTGTTGAAGAATCCCCTTCTCTCAAAGGAATGTGGATTTTCAGCCCAGTCCTCTCAGATCACTTTATACTAGTTGCTTTTCCTTGAACTACTGCACGTGATAAATACAGTTAACCATTGACTATCCAGACAAAAAAGGGAAACAGAACTGCACCAATTCCATCACATTCATTGTTTATAAGTATGAAGAATATTATCAAAGCAACTTGGTATCAAAGGTCTGGTTTGATGCATTAATTCAAGAATGAATGAGTGTGTGTGTGTGTTTGTCCTGTAGTTTCACTTTGTTTTAGTTTTACCCAGCTACTTTATCAACTGAATGTTGAATGTCCTATATAGTGTTGATATAAATCCTTCAATCAGACAGTTTGTTTCAACCTGTGGGTTTATGTATGTTTTGGTAGCAAATGTGAAGAATGATAATATATATTTGTTATAGTAGAAAATAAATGTGTGTACACTGTGATATGAGACTGATTTACTGCAGAGGGCAGAGTGGGACTGCTCGCTTGTTATTTAATAATGATGGTTATGATGGTAATTGTTATGACTTATTATTATTAGTATTAGCCTTTACTATTTTCCTGATGTTTAAGTATCCTGATGTTTAATAAAATACCCTGAGAGTTTGTAGAGGTGTTTGTTTTCTGGTCAGAGTTCTGTCTATTGTGCAGATTTTGTGTTGTGTTGTTTTTCTCAATCAGAAATCTTCTATCTCTCAGAAACATCAACCCTAATGTTGCCTCCATCACCATATGAGTCACAGGAAGGTGAAAAAACCAAATAAAAAAACCAAATAATCCAGAGGAAATGTTTTACAAGCCAGTCAAAACAAACAAACAAAACAACATATAAGCAAAGAAAAAGGAAAAAAAAACATGCCAGACTAATGGTAACTAATGTAACTGCTCTGCCAGCACTAACCATGACTTTTTATTGTCGATATTCCCTTTAACACTGCACAGTCAAGGTTTTAGCCACCTGGTGATGTAGAGGTGAGGTGAATTTGTCCCACAATCTGTGGTGATGTGATGTTTTATTGTGAGACCACCTACTGCAGAAGAACACAACACACTGATAAAAATTCCCTGCCTAATTTACTTAAAAAAATGGAGGCAACTTTTTGCATCAGATTTTTATGTAGATCAAACAAGAAAAGTTTGTATAAATCACTTAATTTTTTGTATGTAGGAAATAAATTTTTTAAGTAAAGTCTACTTAATATTTTTAAGTAAAGCCAACAAATTCTTTCTAAGTAGAGTCCACTCAATTTAAGCAATTCTAGTCATTATTTTGTGTGTAATATACTTAATTTAAAAAATTCCAGACGTCTGTTTTTAACCTAAACCCACTAAAATGTCCACATCACTTTATTATAGTAATTCCCACATTGTCTGTGCAAACATGCCTGAGCCATTTTAAAGTTAAATCTACTCACATTTCTTAGTCAGCAACAAGAATTTCTTACAAGACCCGAACATATAAACTCAAAAAGCTAAATATTTACAAAGGTAAGTTTTAATAGAAAGTGAATGAAATCACAGAACCCAAACAAAGAATGCTAAAAGTAAATACAGTAAATAATTCTGCTTTTACAGAAGTAAATATAAATATATTTGGTTACAGTGAACAAGATGCATCATATTTGTGAGGGAACAATGTGTAAGACAGAAAGACTTTTTTTAGCTGGAATCCAAATGGTGACTTTAAACACTAGTATAAAGTATTTAATATAAACTAAGTCAAGCAAAATGATAACACACATACAAAAGCATAGTTTACCTGCCCAGCTATATAAACTGTTTTGGTAATGTGAAGATTTTTATATAAAATTTGATGACTATATCTCATATTTATGTTTTTAACAGTAAAATCCACTCATACGCCATCACTGCCTGTTATTAACTCTGTGTCTTCTCTCTCCCGTAGTTGTGCGTCTCTCTCTCTCTCGCTCTCTCTCTCTCTCTCCCTCTCCACCCTGCAGGAATCATCGGCCCCTTCGACTGTGCATTCATGGTCTTCAGTTGCTGACCCGTCCTACCTGCCTGACTATTGCTTGTTGTTGTTATTTGTTGTGTGATCTGCTGTTCTTTTTACTTTCTCTTTCTTTCCACTCACCCCAACCGGCTGAGGCAGATGGCCGCCCACCTTGAGCCTGGTTTTGCTGGAGATTTCTTCCTTTTTTAAAAAGGGAGTTTTTCCTCTCCACTGTTGCCTAGTGCTTGCTCAAAGGGGGATTTGTTGGGTTTTCCTTATTATTTAGTTGTATCATAAGGTCTTAAACCTTACATTGTAAAGTGCCTTGAGATGACTTTTGTTGTGATTTGGTGCTATATAAATAAACTTGAATTTAATTGAATTAAAATGATGCGTGTTTGATTACCTTTGTACAACAAAAAACCTTAAACAGATAATTATACTTTTATACAGGCAGAATGTGGACAATGTGATTTCAGATGTCAGATAACTGACAAACTGTTGACAAAATGTTGTATCACATCATCCTACAGTGAAATAGATAATTTTGATGTAACTGTAAGTATAGTAAATGTTTATGCTGATGTTTCCAGTGAAGTCCAAATTCATTTTTTTGATTTTAGTTTGCCTGCTGTAAAAATTTGATGCTGTAAATAAAACAGGTTCAGGTTGTTAAACTGCTGGACAAAGATGTAATTTAAATATGCATTTGAACATATTTTCTAAAGCTACTGTAAGCACAGTTTGCTCATTTGGCAATTAAAGAAGTAAAGGCATTTGACATCGACTTTTGACATTTTGACAATAAAGTCACAGTATACTGACCTCCTTCTGAAGACCTTGAACAGGAGTAGTCATCTGGGATTATCTGCTTCTGCCTCTGATCTCTGGTGAGAAGTTATGTCCAAGACAGGAAATAATAAAATCCAGTCAAACCACACTTCCTCTAACATGGCTCAGATTTCACATATTGGTGAAAATATACAACTTTAGAGCTAAACATCATTGTACTGTTAATTAATACTGACAGAACATCACTGCCTCATCCAGTCGTTTCCAGATGAGTTTTCTACCAAGAAGTTACTATGAGAAAAAAGAGAAATAAACTTTTAGCTACATTTCTTCTTGTCATTTCAGAATACTGACGCCATATATGTTGTTTCTTGGACAATGTCATCATAATAACATTATAAATTTATTTTAAAAAGAAAATGTAATGTATTCACATTAGACTTGTAATAGATTGTGACCAACTTATTAATTATTTTTGTTAATTGTTGACTTGGTTACCAAATTAAGCTTAATATGTTGTTTTTATTGTCTTACCTCTTGGGAAACCTTTTCCAGATTACAACAGGTGTTTTAGGTGACTTTTTCTGCAACTCTGAGGTATTTTAGTCTGTGTAAAAAGAAAATTAGTTATCAATGTGTTAATATCTCACCATAAAAAATACATATAACACCAAATGTTTCTTTACAGATACTTACTAAAGAACTGGTTCCTTTGTCCTCTGTAGCAATATGAAGAACAAGCAGGCCCAAGACAAATGTGATTGTATCTCCCTGAAAGTATAAGAATCATGTAGCAAAAACTACAAACTCTAACTCTACTAACATTAGAGGCTAACAGAAAAAGTAACATTACTCACCCCAATCTAGCCAGAACTGTTACATTAAACTAAACTAACTACTACTTCCACTATATTTTAGACTATGATAACAGGAATGGACTAAATATACTATGTTGCTGGCTAACACTGATCTATGAAGCTGTTAGTGTTTAGCTAGCTACCAATTGCCAGCTCCCAGAAATGAAGCTAATCTAACTTAGCACTTAGTGTTAGCTTATTCATAAATTACCCATATAGCGTTAGCAACAAATTACAAAACACTAAACGTATATGTAAATAAACATTAAGCTAATCCTAATATAATATTGATGTATGACAGCAATTAACAGTGTGCTGGAAGAAACGACTGACTTTTAGTAAAAACTCTAAGCTAATGCTACTAGCTAGGTAGTTAAGATAGTCGAGCTAACAGCTAATTACGCATTTTTATAACGTCCTGTCATTGACGTTACCATCATTAAAGTTGTAAGTATATCTAAAAATACTTACAGAACCAGAGAGTTAAGGTACAAACACATTTGTTGTCCAGTTACATGAGCTCACCGATGTCCAAGCACCAGTTTCACAGGCTGTGATCAGGATTAAACCAGTTCTGACCAGTTTCTGATTCACTCCTCAGTCAGAGTAAATACAACAAGATAAATGTTTGTAGAGTAACTGTACTGAACCTCAATTTGTGATCACAACACTTTATGCTTATGCTTTATTCTACCTAAATCGGCTATTCAAACGCGCAAATCACATTTTAAATGTGCAAAACTGGCAAAAGATCATCACTCTTTATCCTTTAATAGTGGTTTGAAGGTGATGTGTGTTATATGTCATGTGTTTGACCTTTGGCAATCAGACTGAGTCCAAGTTGACAGTTGGATTAAATTTGAAGACCCTCAGTTTCCTTAAAACATTCCTGATGCATCAACAAGAACTGGATCAACATGAGGTGACTAAGAGTCACATATCTGGATGTTTTAACAGAAAGATCAGATATTTTAGTAGAGGAAAAAAAGAGATGTTGTAGATTGCAGCTTCTGGATCACAAAACTATGTCATTTAGTTGATGTATAAAGTATCAACGTATTTGTGATTTGTCATTTAAGTTACTGAACATATGATCATTATGTTGACAGAAAATGTCAACATAATCTGGCTGCAATTATCCTCATTAGAACACATTTGTGATTCCACTTTATTTGTGTAGAAAACATTTTTAGGAGACTGGATTGCAAAGTAATTGTAGTATTTAGTCAAAAATGGCATTTGAACTATGTTTTATTAATAATAATAGCTAATATGTTCATTGTCATGTTTTAATCCATCCATCCATTTTCTGAACCACATCTGAACTGAGGTAGTCTGTTT
Source organism: Helostoma temminkii (assembly GCA_900302695.1). Lineage (NCBI taxonomy): Eukaryota > Metazoa > Chordata > Actinopteri > Anabantiformes > Helostomatidae > Helostoma > Helostoma temminkii. The sequence continues at coordinate 18,208 of OMLM01020251.1, read as the reverse complement.
CAGGGCCACATATAGACAAAAACAACCATTCACACTCTTACTCACACTCGCGGGCAATTTAGAGTCTCCAGTTAACCTGACTGCACGTCTTTGTACTGTGGGAGGAAGCCAGGGAACATGTAAACTCCACACAGAAAAACCCTGGAATCGAACCCAGGACCTTCTTGCAGCGCTAACCACTGCACCACCGCGAGGCCCCATGTTTTAATCATCCTGAACAATGGTCATAATGTTTTTTGTATTTATTACATTTGACTGCCTGTAAAGTCTTCAAACTTCACATAATGGTTATTGTAAATAAGTAATACCTTCATGAAGTTCAAGTAACTTTAAAGTGCTGTTTTCTAGTGCCAACAGTACAAATGGTAAATATTATAACAAAATGCACAACAATACAAACAGTGACATAATAGATTAATTTTGTTGTGTTTCAGTGATTATTTATGTAAATTCTCATCAAGGAATCAATTAACTATCATGTGATGTAACAAAGCAGGTAAAACACAACACAGGAAAAAAAATCAACAACAACACAAATAAATCAGACTAAAGTTACTGCAACAGTTCTGTGGATCTAAATGAAATTCAAGAATCATTATTAGAGTCTGTGCTGACTTGTGACTGTCCACAATGATCCTGTGTAACTGAGCCTGAATCAGAACTTTTGCTTTTTTCCTCCTCTTTCTCTTTGACTGAAGTTTCCTCCGATTCACCTCCTTCTGTCTCTGTCTTCTTGTCTTGTTTCACCTCCATCTGTTCCTCTATCACTTCCACTTGTTTATACATTTGCTCAGCTTCATTCTGTACTTTCTCTTTAATTTTCATCAGTGTTGTAATCATATCCTCCATAGTCTTTATTTGTTCTTTGATGCTC
>OMLM01020251.1:0-17314 GCA_900302695.1 Helostoma temminkii | reverse complement strand
CTCTCTACAGATTTAAGATAATTCGTCTCTCTGATCTCCATTTGTCTTATGGCTTCTGATAGATTGCTTTTTTCCTTATCTTTGTTCCAAATGTTCTCATTATCTACTGACTTAAGTTTCTCTTCAGTCTTAGTTTTCTCTGTCTGCACCTCCTCCAGATGTGACAACAGTTCATCTCTATAGATCTCCAGTTCATTCTTCTGCTCTACTAATACTGAATGCACATGTACCAACATTATCTTTTCTTCTGCTTTCTCGTGTAACTTTGCTTTGTTCTCATCCAAATACTTCATTTCCACACTACTGTTGACCAGATGTTCTTTTTCTCCTGTTCCGTCCTCAGTGTCTTTGTTGTGATTCTTCCAGTCTGTACATAAACAGAAAAAGGAAACTTGCATGCCGAATGACTAAATGTAAATGTAAATAAAAAGTGCAAACCTGCTGTGTTTACACAATGTTGCTCTTTAAACATAAAATGACAACTTCAACAAGATATACATGTTACAGCTACACATGACCTGAGTAAATTCTCAGACAATAACAGGTATTTAAATAATTGGTATAAACAGATCCTAATTATTAAAACCTATTGAATTATTATTTGGTAAGACCTAACCTAAACACTAAAAAACTTCCTTTTGATACTTACTGATTTTGTTTCGTCTGAGTTTCCACAGAACAAAACAAACCATAGAAAAAATCATGACAGATGAGACCACGATGATACACTTGATACGAACAGCAGAACAAGATGAGGCCGTGAACACTTTCTCTGAAATGATAAAAAAATATCATGACATTTCAATAAAAGCAATGAGTTGTTAAAACTTAAAAATGTAGGAAAATTATGGGCAATTGTTTTACCCAGAATGTGTATTTCTGTGGTTCTGGTCTGGTTGATGTTCCTCTGTTGGACTCTACAGGTGATGTTGTTGCTGTGTCTCTTCTCCACAGTCACTCTGCTGCTGACAGTATAGAGGTCATCAGGACCTCTGACTGTCTCTGTAGGTCCAGCAGAGAGGAGGTTTCCCTCACTGTCCAGCCACAACACCTCAGGCTCTGGATACCAGCCTTTAGACTCACACTGTAACACCACTGTGCCAGTGGTTTTGTCAATCTCTGCTATGATAACAACAGGTGAGGAGACAGCACCTGGTGGCAAAAGAGACAATGGTATTCTAAAAATGTCATTTCATATTAATAAAATTACTGCACTGATTTATAGAAAAGGCGGCATGGTGGTGCAGTGGTTAGCACTGTCGCCTCACAGCAAGAAGGTCCAGGGTCTTTGTGGAGTTTGCATGTTCTCTCTGTGTTTGCATGGGTTCTCTACTGGCTTTTTCTTTTGGCTTTTTTTTTAAGATATGCTCTCTGGTTAAGTGAGACTGACAACCTGTCCAGGGTGTACCCTGCCTCTCGCCTGATGATAGATAGAATAGGCTCCAGCACACCTGCAACCCCTACAGGGACTAATTTGCTCAGAAAATAGATGATTGGATTTATAGAACTTGACAATTCACAAATGTTTATTGACTTTCATATTTTATTCTTACCTTTTTACCAAATATTGCTCTCCACAGTGCTACTAACAAAAAGAACATTATTTGTGTATAGTCAAAAATCAGCTGTGTTTGTTTATATATATATGATCGCATTTCTGACCAATTTATGCAGCAAACCAAGAAAATTGCAAATAGTCTAACAACTGTATGAAATTATGAAAATAACCCAACAACGGCAGGCAACAGTGCAGAGGAAAATATACATGTCAAGATACGTCCACTTACCAACAACAAGCTCAACTGTAGATGTGCCCACATCTGGAATTAAGCATCTGTATTTTCCCTCATCAGATGTTTTCACATTGGAGAGTTTCAGTGAAACGTCTCCATGCTTCAGTTTGTCAGTAGATACTGATGTTCTCCCTTTGTATAACAGGTGCTGATTAATTAACAGCTCCACACCATCTCGTCTCCGATGGACAAACCTGGGGTTCAGGTCAAATCTAGACCACTCTAATGTTTTAGCAACAACATCAGTAGGAGGATCCAGGTGGCATGGCAAAATGATGTCATCACCAACAAGAGCCAGTACTGGCTTAGCAGAGCTGATGATCTGAAACTGACCTGAGGAAGAAACAGGTTTTAACTGTGTAATTCACTTTATGTGGCTTCACAAGAAAACAATTAAACAATAGCACCTTTATCAAATGGTGACAAATGGTCTTTTTTGTCTTTTAGCTTATCCCACTGTTGGGTTCACCACAGCAACAGTGGCATCCATCATTTATGTTTTGTTTAGTTGTTTCCACATGTGCACAGGAGGGATAATGGTTAAATTGGTAGAAGGATGATGGAGATTGAGCTGCCAGGCAAGAGGTTAAGAGGAGATATATGGATGTGCTAAAAAAGGATATGAAGTTAATCTGTGTGAGAGTGGAAAGTAGAAGATAATGTTTTCTCCCTTCAACCTCTTCTCAGTGAGCGAAATGTATCTTCAGTTGGGCAATTATTAATCTATTATGTGTTTCATTCTTTTTAACACTTAATGCCGTCTCCACAGGCAAAACCTAATAAATCAAGAGTAGTTATTTAGAGCCTTTTATTGTTTATTTATTGTTTGAGAATGTTGTAAGACATCAAAGAAAGCCTGTCAGGCACATCTTACATTACTTCTGCTCACACAGAATATGGGCCATCAGATATAAGGTGTTATCTCTGTGTACATGAACTGAAATACTAAACTTCCATTTTGTACTTCTCATTTAAAACCCAAATGTGTTCAATGTACAGCATTAACAACCCTATTAACCTTAAAGTTTGTACTCATCAGTCAGTTACCTACTGTTTACTCTCTCTAACAAAACAAGGCAAAACAGCCTGTCGCACAATGACTTGTGACAAATGATCAATTTATCAAATTAATAATTATTTGTTTATGAAGTTACACCAGTGTAACTGGCTAAACTTAAGTGTACTAAGTTTTACAAAAATTTACCTTGACAACAGTGTGTTAGCAGAACGAAGACAACATGATAAAAGACCAAGTTACTGATGGCACACTGATGAGATGTTAGTGACCATCCATTCCTCTGATGAATCATCCTGACAAGTGAAATAATGTTATTAATGTAATGTTGTAAAATAGGGAAAAAGTGTTTTTGTTTTTCATACACATGACAATTACTACTTTTTAGCTGTTCAGATTGTTTTCATTGTAAAATCCAGTCATTATGAATTTTAATGGAAATTACAGGAAAAAAAAACAACAAATCACTAAGAATTAGTTATTAAAAAGCTACATACCTGTGGTACACTACGCTGTCTCAGAGTCACCTCAGCTGCCTCCAAACAGTCCTAATGATCGAGTGTGTAGCTTTCATGTGTTATTTTGTGGACACCAGGTCACAATAGAAGTCTCACCAAGACACACTGTGTAACCAGCACTGCACTTCACAACCCGTGACTCTGTGTCACCTGACTTACTGCTAGTAATATATTAACTATGTCAGAACCTGCTAAATGTTATGACTGGAACGAGGAAGCTGTGTCAAAGTACAGCCTTGGTATGAGGCAATAGTTTGTGGTAGATTTAGTGTAAAGGGGAGAGCAGAGTGCTTTCCACATTTTTCTTTCATGTGATGACAGAGAAAAAGAGAGGAAGAGAGGGAGTGAAAAAGGGTGAACATATAAATTATTTCATATGGTGCTTTTTCATCATGTAGCTACAGAACTTAAACAAACCTGATGCTACTTCAGCATCACAGGATCAATTACTTTTTGTTATTCTTTAATTGAATGTTACGTCAAGACTGAATATGATATTTACTTATTAGCATAAGAATAAAGAGCATTAATGATACACAGAATAGTAAAATATTACATTGTTTAGTTCATATTTTGTTTCTTTTGAAGCTGGTTTCAGATTTACCAGGAGCTGTTGTCAAAGCAAAAATTTCAAACCTGAAAAGTGGCAGGTTCATTTACAGTTATTATGTAGACCAGCTGAACAAGTTTGTTGAGATTACCTGCCAGAAAATGTTGTCACTCTACACACAACCATACAAGAGATCTCTGTGTTTTGTATAGTGTGCACAGTCTAGTATAGTACCATTAATACCTACATTAATTTTCATTATTCAATATCCCATTAACTTCAACAATTATTATAAAACAGTTTAAATATGTCTGTAATAAGGTATTGTACTGGTTAGAGTTTATATAAATTACACATTCAGGATGATATATGATATGCAATTATGTCATATATCACTTAGAATATTAGTCTACATATTACACACATACAGACTCAAAACTGACACACATACACCCACACATACATCTCAAAGACACACACATCTTGGACACACACTCCTAGGAGTTCCTAGAGGTCTAAGTACTCACACAATTGTCACTTATATACTTACAGATCATTAAGAAGTAGATATGCAAGATGCAAGAAACACCAGCAGATAAGAACTTTTGCTGGGATCTAAGGCGCATACCCGATGTGGCCGGTCTGAATGCTGAGCTGGGGTAGTGGCCAGAAATTGTTAGCGAAGGAAGAGATATAAAACAGACATTTAGCTCATGCTGGGGGCTTTTTTTACTTCTGGTTTCTTCTGCTTCTTGATTGTCTGCTGCTTTGGCTCTCTGGCTTTTGGGTTTTTGCTTACTTGCTGAGGAGAGCGCTCTGTGACATCAGCTGGAGGAAAAGGAGAATCAGTGTTCTGTTCTGAGATTGGTCTGTTTCATAATAAATACTCATTTGGATTATATTGATTTGTTTTGAGGTCTTTTCTGTAACCACTACAGTATTTAAAAGCTGCCCTCTGTTGTTAGTTTATTACTCAACAAGAACACCAAATTTAAATGAATGAGACTGAATGGTACTGATACAGTGACAGCTGATCATGCTATTGACATTGACATTTAGTTATTTGGCAGATACTTTTATCCAAAGCAACTTACAAGTGAGGTACAAAGCAAGAAAAAATCTAAATCAGGGAAAAAAAACTGTAAAGCGAAAGTGTGTCTGTTTAATGTAATGCAAGGGCAGAAACACGTGCTCAAAAACAAAACAAACAAAAAAAAACCTATGCATTCTTATCCTGATGAAGGTAAAATAATACCAAGAGCATCAAAGTGCTTTAGTTTTAGTTATGTGTATCTGCCAAATATTAATCAGTGCACATGACTGCAGTCTTTAACATAAACAATAAAAAATACATTCACTTATTTGCCACTTTTTTAACAAATTAACGCAGCTATGTATCCAATACAGCAGCTGTATTCATGGAATGGCTGCCTCATTAGATTGCATTAGATCATATGGTTGTACCTAGAAGTGGCTGTTAACTTTATTTCAACATACTAGACCTCACAGGTTGCGGCTGTTACAAACACAAAAAAACAAAACAACACTGGCAATATATTCATGCAACGTTTATTAGTACTGATAATAACACCACACAAGTAATGTAAATAACTTGTGAACATATTGTCACAAAGTCGTTGGTGCTTAACAAATCATTTCTACATGGAATATAAAAGTCTGCCAAAATATCTACAACATCCAGTTTTCTTTTCTGCAAAAACATCTTACATTTAATTCAAACAGTACAAAACAGTAACACAGCATTCATATTTGTGACTCAAATGTTATAAACATTCTGGGGTGGATTCAAACCCTGACAGCTCAGTGAAAGTATTAATAATATAGAAAAATCAAACCATCACCTCACCCACAACAGCAATATTTAAACAAAAATACAGTATTTATCTAACCCTGACCAAAATCCTTTTTTATGTGCCTAAAACTAACATAAATGTCATCTTTTAAAAGCATGCATATCATCACAACATTATTAAATGCTTACATTCACTACAGATAATCACATAGGAATGTAGTTTTCAGGAGACAGGGTCTCTTCACAGTCAGCTTGATACCATTCCTTTTTTTTATTTAATATTTTTAATTCACACTGACACACATGGTGAGAAAATCTTATTTGTACTCTGCTTTTAGATGCTCTCATCACTAGAGGGGAGTGTTAGTCAGTGAGTTAGTGAGAGAACAAAAAATTAAATATATGTGAATTCAGGGTAACAACTGATTCAGCCTTAAACAAGTGTTAGGACTAAAAGACAGCAAAATATTATTACAAAATATTATTATTTGAATTGTAATTCAAGCTGATTACTCTGTATTATAAGAGGACAATATCACATGGAATCACAACTGTGAAGCATTACTATGAGGGAAAAAATTGCATAACATCTTGCTATTATGCAGAAAAAAAATTAAATAAATGGAATGAAATTACAGTGAAAGACTGATATTCAGGTATGTCCAATGTTAACATGTATCTAATCTCTAATGAGCTGGAGGATGTGAGTACAGCTTTATCTGGTCTAAAATAACTAAGATACTATAAAAATCAGGCTCTAAACTCAGTTTCCTCTTTGTGTAGATTGTGTCTTTTCATTAAAAACTTACACAGCATCATTTGTCTTTGGCTCATGTGTTTCCTCTTCTCTTTCTGACTTCTCTAACTGAAGTTTCCTCTGAGGCTCATCTCTCTGTCTCTCTGTCACTTTCAGGTTTTTATCAATTTGTTCTCTGTCGTTCTCTAGTTTTCCCTTCTTTTCAGTCATTCTATTGATCATTTCATCTGTTGTCTCCAGTAGTTTCTCTGTGTTCTGTAGCAGTTCCTCATATTCTTTCTTTCTCGTCTCTAGATCATCTATGTTGGTTTGGCGCTTCTGCATTTTGTTATCTTTGTCCAGTAATGTCTTTTCTGTCAGCTTCTTCTTGTACTTCTCTATCTTAATCTTCACCTCCTGCAGTAGTGATGTGAGTTTCTCTCTCTGCTTCTTCAGATCCTCCTTCTGCTTTGTCAGCATTGTCATCACTTGTTGCACATGTGTCAGTTCTCCCTCAGTTTTCTGTAACTGATCATCAAGTTTTGCCTTTGTCCTGTCTAAATGCTTCATTTTCTCACTTTCTGTCATCAGATGTTCTCTGTCTCCTTCAATCAGAAGCTGAAGTTCACCACTGCTGCTGATTGTTGTGCTCTTTAACTTTCCTGCTTTACTTTTATCCAGATGCATCTGAGTTTCTGTGGGAAAATATTAAAAACATAAATGTGTGTTTACAAATGTGTTTATTCAGTGTTGCCTTATGAGTGAGTGTTGTTGTTAACAATGGACGTTAGTTTCACATCATGACAGTAACCATCAAAGATGGTTTGTAACACAAGATGTACAATTAACTTCTGACTTACTGTGTATTCTCCACACAACAATCACAACTATAAGGACACACAAGAAGCAAACAACCAAGCTGATGGTGATTCGAACTGAGGAACTAGATGAAGTCATGAAGAAATCATCTGAAATAATAAAACACCAAACAAAATACATACAAGTAAATACAATAAAACTATGTGACTGGTGGAGTTCAAACTCTCCGCCAGTCAAAATTATTTAGTAAATTTTTTCTCACCTCAGTGAGGATCTAACGTCTTCAGAAATCTCATTTGTTTGAGTCATGGTCAAATCAACCTACAAATGTGTTTTTGACGTAATCTGTACTCAGGTGACCTTTATGTTACAGTGTGATGGTGTGTGATTTACCTCCACAAGATTTTGTTAGGAGAAGGAGGATGACAGCATGATGCAAAATCAAAATACTGACACTGAGCTCAGGTTTCAAGAAGAATGTTCCCCTCATTTGAATCATCCTGGATGCGTAAAAATAAAAGTATTCAGCTCTAAAATGTAAAGTAATAAAAACAGATCAGTCTTATAATACTAGAGGCAACATAATTATTAGTTTCAGTCTGCTTTTCTTGCTCGCAGAAACACAATGAGAACAGAGTGCAATTCCCAAATCATTTATTAACAATGAGATGATTTAAAAACTAGCAGAGAGGACTGAGAAACATGCAAATGTCAGGTCTAAACAGTATAAACAAAAACCCTCAAGAGGAGGAGAACAAACAAGGACCACTGCAAATGGCAGGCAGACTAAGGACTGACTAATCTAACAAGAAAACAAAATCACACCTTGAGGCTGGAACTAACTAACAGTATAAACACTGACTGACTAACAAACAGACTAAATGGAGACTAAACTAACTATCTAGAAGAACTTAGTTACAAACTGTAGTGCTAAAGACAACACACCTGAAAACAATCAGACCAGCTGAGACATGCTGCCGGAGGGAAGGAAAAAAAAAACCAGGAAACAAAATACAGAGGTTTCTGGTGACACTGCCTCAGCTGGGTATATATGTATTTTTTTCCAAATTATTTTAAATATGCACATTCTGTGCACGAATTAACAAAATGTTGGAACAAATGCTATTTTATGTAAAGATGGAAGCTACTGCTACTACAAAAGTCACAGATAAATGACCACCCACTGCAGAAGAAATTAACAGTTTGTCTTTCAATTCAACATTTTAAAAATGTCACAGTAAGCCAGGTTAAAATCACTAAAACTATGTAATGCAATGTATTTCACATATAAATCCTTCTTACCTGTTGCATGTGTGAAGAGTCACCTTCTCTGAAAGGAATGTGGACATTCAACCCAGTCCTCTCAGATCAAGTTTCTACTTTCTACTTTAGTTTCTTTTCCTTGAACTACTGCACCTGAGAAATACAGTTAATGATTGACTAGATCAAAAGGAAAACAGAACTGCACCATTTCTGTCACATTCACTTTGTATGAAAAATGTGCAGCTTGGTATGAAAGATCCGGTTTTGTCCAATAAACTCAAAATGAATTATGTGTGTGTGTGTGTGTGTGTGTGTGTGTTTGTGTGTGTGTGTGTACACTGTGATATGAGGCAGATTTACTGCAGTGGGGCTGGTCACTAGGTTATCTAATAATGTTTAGGATGGCAATTGATATGCCTTATTATTTGTATTATCTTTATGTTATTTCCTTAAAGGCCTTAATGAATCCTGATGTTTAATAAAATGCCCTAATAGTAGTTGGAGGTCTTTGCTTTGTTTCTGTTTTCCACCTCATGCATTGAGATGTAAAAATGAATTCACTGGTGCCACCTGGTGACATTGTACCTACTTTTCATTCTTTTTTTTTCTTAATTCAAACAAAAGTAACTGGGCAGATCAATAACGCTTGGCTGGATGTGCACATTGAATTGGATATATAATCTGTATGTACATGCATGTACATGTATATGGCTTTGGCTGATGACCTTTCACAAGTTCACAAGAACACAAGTACAGAGAAGAACAGATTCTATTTCTCCTCCACTCACACAGTACTCATGTTGTACTTGACACACCAACTGTAAATGCAAATCACATAACAAATGTGCAAAACTAGCAAAAGCCAATCACACTTCACCCTCCAGTAATGTTCTGTAGGCGACGTATATCCACTGCGTGTTTTAGACGTTGTGTCAGACATCGGTAAAGTTGTTACTCCCACATACAAGTTTTAGAGCTAAAAAAACTATAATCCAGCTTTCCTGGAGCTGTGCTATAGAAATAAATTTGGGTGGCGGCACTGTGGTGCAGTGGTTAGCACTGTCACCTCACAGCAAGAAGTCCCTGGGTTTGATTCCTGGTGTCGGCCAGGGTCTTTCTGTGTGGAGCTTGTATGTTCTCCCCGTGTTTGTGTGGGTCCACTCCAGTTTCCTCCCACAGTTGGAAGACATGCAATCAGGTTAACTGACTAACTAAATTGCCCGTAGGTGAGAGTGTGAATGGTTGTTTATCTACATGTGGCTGCGATACACTGGCAACTTGTCCAGGATGTCCTGGGATGGATGTGACTCTCCCTATACGAGGTCCCTCAGTTCAGCCAGCCTTTGGGACCATTATGTTTTGTTATTCTGATTATTTCAAATAATATTATATTGACTACTGTAAACTAATGTTATGCCTGGTGGATGATTATTTTATGGCAATACACGCCCAGCAGTGACAGCAGCTCAGCTGTTTTGAAATTTCTTTTATCTTAAGGAAGATAAAAAACAACAATCAACATCAAGTCTGTATGGTTCTGTGATGTAGATGTACCAAATGAATCTACTGATTAATGTGTCCTAGACATGACTTCAAAATTCAGTGTTTAGCAAAACTTTCAAACTTCTCTTCACAGGGCTTGATGGAGAACATACACAGCAGTATACTAGCAGTCAAGTTTGGACTCATATAGAAATAACAACATTTTTGAAATAAAGGCAGATTTTATGATCAGAAATACAGTGTGGACATTGTTAATATTGAAGAAAAGACATATTAACATGATTATTGTTTATTATTATATTTATGATTTATGATTATTATACACTTTTTTAACATAAATATAGCCTACATGTGCTAGCATCATACTGCACTTTCATAGAACATTTTATGTCTGCAAAGTGTAAAGTGTTACTAATTGTTTTTCAAAATGAAAAGTTTTTGTTATCGTATCACAAATAGCATACAGCGCCAGTATTCACCTCCTTGGATGTTTCACCCTTTTATTGACAGTATAATCATGTTCAATATAAGTTGGTGACTGACAAAAAAAAATCTGTTAGTGAAAACAGGTTTCTACAAAGTAATGTCAATTTTAAAAAAGTATGCAAGTTGAAATCAGTGTTTGCATTAATATTCACCTCCTTCAGGTCAGTATTTAGTAGATGCACCTTTGGCTGCAATCACAGCACAGAGTCTGTGTGGATAGGTCTCAGTTTGGTTTGCACATCTGGACACTGGAAGTTTATACCATTCTATTTTACAAAACTACTTAAGCTCTGTCAGGTTGCATTGGAATCGGGTGTAAACAGCCCTTTTCAAGTCCATCCACAAATTGTCTATTGGATTGAACTCTGGGCTTTGACTCAGCCACTGAAGAACATTCACCTTGTCAGTAAACCATTTCTGTGTAGCTGTTGCTGTATGCTTCACCTTCTGGAAGGCTGCAGATAGATCAAGTAGGATTAATCATTGGCCAAAAATTATATCTCAATATTTTTTAGGATTTTAAAGGATAACGATATTAAGATGATATTTTGCACCTTAAAAATTTGTTTATAAAAGTACATTGTATTTTTTCAGTCTAACTAATAGGTTATTAATTGCTACCTATAGACAGGGTGGTGCAGCTGGTGGTGTTTCTCCAGAGGGGCTAATGCCAGTGTTGATGGCTAATGTTACCCCACACTTCCCTGGATATGGCTGTGCTGTGTTCTGTCCTCTGCACCATGTCTTTAACTCACTGGGAGTGCATCAGTAGCGGAGCGGCTTGTTGTGGTGCTGATGTGTCTTTGTAGTTAAATGCTTTCTTTTCTGTCTATAGAGACTTCCTACTGTGTTGAGCTGTAACCTTCAGACAGAGTCTGCAGTTATATTGTAACTAATGACATGAATCAAAGTCTTGTGGCTGTGTTTTAGTTGTTAAAAGTTTAACTGATCATTTTGTATTTTATATTCCTTTGACAAGTATTTAATATCTAGCTGAGTTCTAACTTCAACAGCAGTGGTTCTCAACTGGTGTGGCTTCAGCATCCACCAGCATTCCTTAACGACAAGCCACATCCTTTTTATTTTTGTTTTCATGTAAAATAGATTCATTCATCTTCTGAACCACTTAGTCCCAGCAGGGGTCACAGGTGTGCTGGAGCCTATCCTAGCTGTCATACAGGCGAGAGGCAGGGTACTTACTGGACAGGTCACCATTCTATGGCAGGGCCACATATAGACAAACAACCATTCACACTCTCACTCACACCTACGGGCAATTTAGAGTCCCCAGTTAACCTGACTGCATGTCTTTGGACTGTGGGAGGAAGCCAGAAAGACCCCAGGACCTTCTTGCTGTGAGGCGATAGTGCTAACCACTGCACCACCGTGCCGTACCCTGCAAAATACAGAACATGAAATAAAAAAGTTCAACTATTGACAAGTATTTTCAAAAAGACTGAAATTATAATGAATATAATAGAACTAACTCTAACTAACTAACTAATTTTAGACCCAACCTCAGTACTCACACAGTCTGATGCAGAGATGTGTGACCGTCATGCTGTCTTCCTGCTGACTGAGCATCAGACACACAGCTGACGTTACATGTAGGCGAGAACCTCCTCCTGCTCTGTGGCTGATGGGTAATACATCAAACGTTAAGTTGAACAATGAAGTTGATACTTGTGTCATAAACGTCCTCTGCTTTGTTCCAGGAGTCAGAATATAATTTAAAACTTCCTCTTCCTGTGTCTCATATGGTGACTGAGGCAACGTTAGGTTTGAGGTTTCTGGAGACAGAGGTTCTGAGTTGTAATGACAAAAGGGAAACTGTACAGACTAGATCGTAACTGCTTTTTATCACAGCAGGAGAATTATAGGAGAATTTAGGCCAGATTGGTTCTTGCTTCACCAGTAGAGGTAAACTGGCTGAACAGAAAAGCAAACACACCAAACACAACAACATGTAACTGACTAGAGGTCATCTGACATTTAACTAATCAGAAAGGAAACTGGTCAAATAATCAAGCACAGTGGGATAAACAGTTTGGCCCAAATCCAGATCCTGGGTCCTCTGTGAGTTTTATATGATATTGTCTTTAGACTTTACCACAGTGGATATGAAATAAAAAATAAGATGTGAAGTGTAGATATTCAGTCCCAAAGGTTTTGCTCAGTAGCAACTGGACTTCTGGATGGAAGGTAAACATCTTCAGAACTAAGAAACAAGTCCAGTTGCTATAACTACGACAGGTTTCATTAGGTTTTCATTTAGGATTTACAGCCATTTAACAATTCTACACTTAGTATCTTTACTGCCCAAATACTTCTGGACCTACGTAGATGTATACATATACTCAGACCAACAGCAGGAGTACTTCAGAAGCACCAACAGATGTGCATTGACTGTTTTATCCAAACAGACGCTCAAACTGCCCAAAGAGACGTGTGAATAGAAGAAGAATAGGAAGTAGGTACAATGTCTCCACCTGCTGACAACAGATGTGAGTCTGAAAACCAAAAAACAAACACACCCAACTGTTGTCAAGTGTGAACAGTCCTACTCTGCCCTCTGCAGTAAATCATGTCACAGTGTTCACACATATATTTATTTTCTACTATGACACATACGTATTATCCTTCTTCACATTTTGTACTAACACCGACGTCTTGTTCCAACTGGTGTGTTCATGTCTGACTAGGATTTATATCAACAGCAGGTAACACACTAAAATTCAATGGATAAAGTAGGTCACAGGTAAACAAGATAAAGGAAAATGAAAGTAAAGGACAAACACATCTACACAGTCTCAGTTTATTGCACAAAACCTGATCATGAATATGACAGAATTTGTGCAATTATTATAATTATTTTCTTAGTTGTTTAATAATATTTCATTTACCAGTACAGTAGCTTGAGGAAATGAAAGTAAAGTGTAACGTTTCAACACACGTGATCAGAGAGAATTGAGTTGAAAGTCCACACTCTGAGGCAAGGTGAGTCGTCGACACACAACAGGTAAGAATATTTTACATTAAACACCTTTAATCAGATAGTTTTAGTGATTGTTTTTTGATGTGCTTTCATCTTAATATTATCTAGACTGTTTCCACTGTAGATTGAAAGTAAAAATGTAAACTTCTTCGACCACTGATCGTCACATGTATATGTCACTACTGTAGCACCAGTCGCTTTCAGCATAATATAAAATCACTAGTGCACTTTATGTTGTCTTTTGTAGTTCTTAGTTAGTTTTGTGATAACTTGTGTTGTATGTAGAACCTTGGTCCTGGACACATTTTCATGTCACTGTGCACTGAACTGTATATGACTGAAATCACATTAAAAAAGACAAATAGGCATCAGTGTCATATACTCAGAACGTCCATATTGAAAAATCAGTGGTTAGGTTCAAATAACAGAAATGATCAAATGACTACATAATTAGCACAATGATCAAAATAAACTGCTCATGAAAATGAAATACATGCTTTGTTGGAATATTGGATTATGTTTACACAATGTTAGAAAAACACCAACTGTGAAAGACTGAAACAACTGAATCATTATGTTGCCTCTAGTTTTATATGACTCCTCTGTCTTTATTACTTTTACATCTTAGAGCTGAATTATTTTCACTTTCAGAACTTCAGGATGATTCATCTGAAGGACAGACTCTTCTTCAAACCTGAGCTCAGTGACTTCAGTGTTTTGGTTTTGCACCATGTTGTCGTCCTCCTTCTCCTAACACACTCTTGTCGAGGTAATTGTGTGAAGTTCAAATGTCATGATCTTAGATATATTAATAAAAATCACAAATATGTTTTAGCTGGGAATTTAATTGCATCTGAAATATGTTTTCTGTCAACATAGTGACCATAGCTCATAGTTAATGTAATTGGGAAGTTGCAAATGCTGCACTTTATACTTGACATATCGATTGAAGGTCCACAGAAAATGTATATTTTTCTCTCTATCATATCTATCTAGATATGTGCCTTTTATTAGTTTTATGATTGGGTTCAGGAACTGACAGCAGTGGGTTGGGGGGCCTGTCATTGATGTAATGTTTAGTAGAAAGGGTTGGCACAACAGGTTACATACTTGTCACTGGTCTGTGGAGCTTCTGTGTGACTATAAAATTAAAATACTAGTTTGTGTTGCAAAGAAAAGAGAAAGTAATTTGTTGTACAACATTTTACAGTTGTATGAATTAAATTTTGGGGAAAATAATATATGATATGATATAATGTATAATTATCTCTTCCCTTCAGGCCAGTTTCAGGTGACTGGTTCCACTCAACCAATAGTGGCGTTGCTTGGTGGTGACATCACGTTACCTTGTCACCTGGAACCTGTCATGGATGCTGCTGACCTGACTGTTGAGTGGGCGAGACCTGATCTAGACCCGAGATTTGTCCTTTTGAGGCGAGACGGTGTGGAGCTTCCGATTGAGCAGAATTCACTATATGTGGGGAGAACGTCACTACTCGTCCCCAAACTGAAGTGTGGAGACATTTCACTGAAACTCTCCACAGTGAAACTCTTTGACGCAGGAAGATACAGATGCCTTGTTCCCAAATTTAGCACAGAAACTGTTGTTGAGCTTGTTGTTGGTAAGTTGGCATTAATCCACTGTGTGTTATATAATCATCCAAGTTATATACAGTATATATATATATAAAATCCTTCAGGAGTACACCTGCAAAAGCTGCAGAAAGAGTGGATCGATAGTATTCTAAAGTAATGAATGGTTACATTAGCCTCATAACTATGAAGGAATGTGACATGACCAGTAAATACGTTATCTTGGTACTAGCCTACAGGCTTTCAACTGTACAACCTGCTGGATCAGTAACAGTCTTAAAACTAGGTTTGTATGAAGGTTATGTTTTTTTATTTTTTTCCCTAAAAGAAAACAACAATGAACAATGAACTAAGCAGATGGTTACTAGAATGCCCCTGTTGGGGGGTATCTGGGCTTAGTGAAACCCCTTCAGGTTTAGATACATTTAAGACAGCCAGACTTACTGTACTCCTTGAACATACAGTAATTCTCAAAAGTTTGGGATCATTTTGCAATTTTATTGTATTCCAAAAAACACATGAAATTAGTCTGAATAGGAAATATAGCAAAAGAACAGACATGCAGACATTCTCAATATTAGAAATAATGACTTTGATGGAAAAAGTCAACAAATGTGTTCTTCAAACAAACAAACAAAAAAAACCCACCTTTTGCAGCAATTACAGCCTGGCAAACCTTAGGCGTTCTAGCTGTCCATTTTTCATGATGATCTGATGAGATTTCATTCTATGTTTCCTGGAGCATTTCCCACAAGATGGATTGGCTTGATGGAGATGGAGTCTTCTGTTTGATTCAAAGACCTCAAACTTGGACTCATTGGTCCACAACAGCTTCTTCCAGTCCTCCAGTGTCCAATGTCTGTGCTCTTTTGTCCATCTTAGTCTTTTGTTTTTATTGTTGTTTTTATTTGAGATATGACTTTTTCCTTGTCAAATCTGCCATGAAGTGGCAAAGATCTCAAAGTGATCTCAAACTTTTGAGCAGTATGTAATAGCAAGACGCGAACCTTTACAGACCAGAATGAAACTGATATTGATCACAGAGGTAAATAAATAAAAAAAGGGTCATTTGGGCCAGAAGGATTCTTGCATCACCAGGATTTTGGGTTGAGCTTGAAGGATTTGGACCAGTTAAACCATTAAAACATTTGATCTGACCAGATGACCAACATTTCAGACAACAGCAGCACCAACAGCAATGATCTTCTGGCTCACCAGAGGGCCACTTGCTAGATAAAGAATTGCTTCAACTGACCATATATAAATGTGTGTATGGACTAGAAGGTCTAAATGCAATAATAGAACACGTGGTCTGATTTTTTACAGGACAAATGAACAATTAAATATCTCGTTAGTGTGTAAACATCATGTTTACAGAAAATCTGATACCTGCTCAAAATATGAAAAGAACACTATTTAAACTGTATATTCTATTAAAGATGTACTGAATGTTAATTAATGTTGCAGCTATACTGTACAAACTACTGACAATTCTTGCTGCTGCTGCAGGTGCCGTTTCCTCACCTGCCATAGAGATTTCCAAAGTCAGTGAAGAGCTGGTGTTACAGTGTGAGTCTAAAGGCTGGTATCCAGAGCCTGAGGTGTTGTGGCTGGACAGTGAGGGAAACCTCCTCTCTGCTGGACCTACAGAGACAGTCAGAGGTCCTGATGACCTCTATACTGTCAGCAGCAGAGTGACTGTGGAGAAGAGACACAGCTTCACCTGTAGAGTCCAACAGAAGAAGATCAACCAGACCAGAGAGACACACATACATGTTCCTGGTAGAGTGTTTAACATTTATAGTTGTTTTATAATTTTTGTCAGTTTTCAGATACTGTAAATACATTGATTTACATATTTGTTTATGTATTTTGTTTGGTGTTTTATTATTTCAGATGATTTCTTCGTGACTTCATCTAGTTCTTCAGTTCGAATCACCATCAGCTTGGTTGTTTGCTTCTTGTGTGTCCTTATAGTTGTGATTGTTGTGTGGAGAATACACAGTAAGTCAGAAGTTAACTGTACATCTTTCAAAGTGTTACAAACCATCTTTGATGGTTACTGTCATGTTGTGAAACTAACGTCCATTGTTAACAACAACACCCCCCCATTAGGCAACACTGAATAAACACATTTGTTAACATACATTTATGTTTTTAATATTTTCCCACAGAAACTCAGATGCATCTGGATAAAAGTAAAGCAGCAAAGTTAACGAGCACAATAATC
>OMLM01020249.1:0-11978 GCA_900302695.1 Helostoma temminkii | reverse complement strand
TTATATAGCGCCAAATCACAACAAAAGTCATCTCAAGGCACTTTACAATGTAAGGTTTAAGACCTTACAATACAACTAAATAATAAGGAAAACCCAACAAATCACCCTTTGAGCAAGCACTAGGCAACAGTGGAGAGGAAAAACTCCCTTTTTAAGAAAGGAAGAAACCTCCAGCAGAACCAGGCTCAAGGTGGGCGGCCATCTGCCTCAGCCGGTTGGGGTGAGTGGAAAGAAAGAGAAAAAGAGAAAAGAACAGCAGATCACACAACCAATAACAACAACAACAACAACAAGTAACAGGCAGGCAGGCAGGATGGGCAGCAACTGAAGACCCGGAATACAAAGCCTCAGGGCTGATGATACCTGCGGGGGAGAGAGAGAGAGAAAGAGAGAGAGAGAGAGAGAAAGAGAGAGAGAGACAACTACAGGAGAGAGAAGAAACAAAGTTAATAACAGGCAGTGGTGGCGTATCAAATCAGTCCATGGTGTGCCTGCGTATACTATAATGTTTCACTCAGTGTAGCTAAATGAATAAAGCAGAATTATTCACAATGTTTCTATACTGTAGTGTAATAAATATCTGTCTGTCTTTATCAATAAACTCCATTTTCTGTTTTTTTCATTTTCTCCCAAATGGGTCAATCCTAGCTGAAAGCTATAATTTGCTACACACTATACAAAATTCATGGGGAGTGTCTTTGCCTGCGTCTCATTGCAGTCCAACCTCTTGGTGGTCTCCTACAGCCAAAACAGGATCCCATGTGCCCCTGTATATCCCACCGATAATTTTCATGACAAGTTTATAAAACAAAAGTTGTAGATCATCCCTGAAAAAGGGGAAGTGGTTTATATCAAACTCCTATTACTGTAGCTTACCCTATCTTTAAGTAAGATACCATGAACCTTCTCTAGTACAGGATGATCATGTATTTTCATAAAAGGTTTTGGGGTTTTTTATTCACAACATTTTATCATCAGCTATTGTTGCTTTCCCTGGTCAACCCTTTCTGTGTATGTTGCTCAGTACACCAGTGATTTCTTTCTTTTTCAGGATTGTATTTGTGCACTGCTTTTAATTGATTTTCCCACTTTCCTCTGATTCAAAATGGCTTGCTTGTTTATTTACTGAGATCCAATTTTTTGTGTGGCTGTTCATATTATTGTTTAAATGTATCAGGCTCCAATGTGAACTGGCCACTGCCCTGAAATGACTTGCATGAGCGGAAGAACAATAACGTGAAGTCTCCTGAAGGCCAAGGAAAGCCAAGCTTCCCCTATGTTTTCAAATTGTACCATAGTTGTCATTTTGAAACACGGTACTGCAGTCCTATCACTAATATTAGATCCCAGAGGAGGAAAGGTAGAAGTTGGCCTCCCTTAGTGGAAAAATAATCTTAAACATTAACCAATCAGATGAGGTTATCGCCATTCCACTGAGAAAAACTGTGATTGGTCAGGAGGATGCCAGGGGAAGCCACTTGCCCTTTGGCTTCCACACCAATCAGATCATGGCATGGGCTCAACCTCACATTAGCTGCTTACAATGGTAACTTTGGAAAAAGTGTTATGGAGGTTGGTAAACTAAACTGACATGATGACATGATTATTGTCCACTTCACCACCATGAAAGACAGGAGAATGGTCTTCCTCTTTCAGATGGTGAGTGAAATGCACACAGCCTTCTGTCTTTGTGGCTTTCCTATAACTGAACTGTCCATATAGCTGTGTGTGGAATATTATTATATATTACTTGTAGCTTGCTTGGAAGGAATTAGCTGCATGTGTTTTTCAGCTTAAGTTGTTGTTTTATTGTTGTTGTTTCCACAAAGAAGATTATCCTGACTGAATTTGCAAATATTTGAATGACTGTCATTATTGAATCTGTACTTTCAGTGGCCGGTTATGTGGTGAGTTATCTTATCTTAGCTTATCTTATAATAAGGTGATTAAGCCCCCACGTAAGTGTTGGCTGGTGTGTGTGCGTATGACAGGCACCGTAAGTCCTGCTTCTGCAGGTGCTCTAATAGCTCATCTGATTACATTACATTGGCTGTACATGCAGTAACATACTCCCTCACAAAACATAGATATGATGTCACTCGGCTTCCTCAAAGATTTTCCTCATGAAGCATGGATGCAGATGCAGTGAGCCTTTACAATTTATTTTGAAAGCTTTTGTGCAGTGGAGGCTGAAAAAGCAAATAATAATAATAAGAAGAAGAGTACAATTTTTAACAATGACATTTTGTTTAGCAATGCCTGCCACGTCTGTGTGTGCATGCGTCAGAGCCAAAAGTAGTGGGACCGTGAAGTGAGCAGCTCCACAGAAGCAGTTTCATCCAAAATCTCAGGATGTCAACACT
Organism: Helostoma temminkii; assembly: GCA_900302695.1. Classification (NCBI taxonomy): domain Eukaryota; kingdom Metazoa; phylum Chordata; class Actinopteri; order Anabantiformes; family Helostomatidae; genus Helostoma; species Helostoma temminkii. Next base: position 9,615 of record OMLM01020249.1, on the reverse strand, counting down.
TTTGATTACTTCGTCCAGCACCTCTCCACGAGACTCTCAGGTTAAGACATTCATCTCATTTATCTCTCAAAAATCGAATGAAATTTGATCTGACTGTTCAGACTGAGGTCTCATTGGATTTATGCAGATATGTACCTGATTTTGAACCACATATGAAATTGACCCAGGTCTGATCTGAAAAAAATCTGATTTCATGTGATATGCTGTTCAGACTGTCAAAAAAAATCTGATATGGGCCAAAAAAATAAAAAAAAATAGATAGGGGCCACTTTTGCCTGCAGTGTGAACATACATAGCCTATGTCACATAACATTGTGTATTGGAGTAACCCTTTCTACTGCTCACTTCCACTCTAAAGTGACAGGGGCCAGTGTGTGCTTCAACACCATCCTAGAAGCTGTGTCTCCATCTCTCATCTACTATGATTCTACTTTGCATGAATTACGCTGTCATAGCCGGAACAGCAGGACTCATTGCTGAAAGATTAGTTCGCGTTTCATGCACATGGGTTTCCTGCAGGAGTGTTAGCTGGGGATGCTTATTAAATCTGCCTGAACAGGCAAGCGGGAAGGCAGAAGAAACTTTTTGACTGGCTGTTCTGACAACATAATTTGCATTCAGTAATTAACCGTCTCTCTTAAACCTCTTCCCTGACCCCACAAAATAGAAAAGACACACACACTCACGAATGCTCACACTTAAACACACCTTGAACTGAAGTCGCAGGAAAACATTTCTCCTGATGTGAATTAGCTCTGCGTTGCTGTGGTGACAGGTCTTTATCAGGACCAAACCAGTGAATGAGGTGGGAGCAAAGTTGACATCTGACAGAAGTGGGTTCATTTAGCCTGAGTGAGACAAAGAGAAGAAGTGGCTGTAGAAAACACATTTAAATCAGTCATGGTTTCATACTTAACAGGTATTTTCTTAGTTTTGCCTAATATTTGTATCAAGTACCAATAACATTGTCCTCACTAAGATGAGACAAAACACTGTCAGGTGATTAAACGTTTATAAATTAAGGGACCGTGTATAGTAACCATCCATCATGTTTTACCAACTTCCTCACACTGACCTATATTTTTTTCCCATGAAATGGAGAGCTGTAACTAACGTATTAAGAGAACTCAGTTTCGGTTTCTATGGACCATCATCTGAATGGCCACAATAGGCCCTATCATTTCTGACATTTTCACTTCAAATATCATCACAGAACCTATTTAACACTTTGTATGCTGTATAGGTAAACTTAGTGATCTGCTCTGCAGTCAATGTTCAATGAAGCCCATGACATACTTGTTTTTCTCTTGAATGATTTTCCATAAATAGGTATTTTAAAGTATCTGAAAAGGATCCTACTGGTATGACAGCTAAGGATGGCAGCTGCTTTTTGGACGCCTCCTCACTGTCTCTTATGGACATTACATACTTGGAACTGTCTAGTTAATGCATGAATGAGGGTGCCGAATGTGCCATTGATGTTGGTGTGTACTGTAGCCAGCCTCAGTTAATCCTATGATTTTTAGAGGGTTGCATGCCAGATGAAGGTAGCCAAGTACTGACCTGCTATTATATTACCTGATAGCACCTGATAGCAAATGGCTATGTAAACCAACTAATGCCATCACTACTGGGTGTATATATATATATTACAAAAACAAATAAAATGGTGATTTTGTTTATTTATTTATTTGTTTGTAGTCATAGTGTGTTCAGATCCACTCAAGTAATGACAGATGAATGAATAATAGGAAAATTGTGGAAGCATTTGATACTCAATGTGAATGAATTTTAGTTTACTTAATGTCACAATGGCACTATATTATGTCCAAATAATTATTAAATGACATAATTTGTTTTCTTTAGGGAAAATATTGTTTTTAGTAATTTATTCGAGTCAGACCTGTGAACTTGAAAACTGTGCCTTAGGCTGTTGTTTACATTTATCCTGTGAAAGATGATACTGCTGCAAAGACATTATATTTTATTTCTAATTATGCTTTGGCTTGAGCCCCCTATGATTTATAAGGTTTGTTACTCAGCAAATACTCACATTTTTCTTACAACAATTTTTGTTACTGTCATTATTGCGATTAGCAGTGTTTATGGAGGACACAGTGAACCACCATGAGCACAAGCCAGTTCATGAATATGTCTGATGGCAGCCTGAAATGTCTTACAGTTGGTTAACAGTATATGCTTCTACCACAATCACATGAAATGTAAGCATTTATGAAGGCATGACTGTGCACAATGGATATACTATAAGAGACACCATGAACTGTATTTAATGTAATTCCCTGTCTTAAAAGTCAATTCATGTGTAGAATCCAAAAATGTTATTTGACTGCATATTATCTGTTATACTACTCACAAGAAAGTGAATCAAAAACAATTCCAATATAAATGTATTAATGTATAATTACAGATATGAGCTATGAAGTCATTATTATAAGATATTATGGCAAAATATAGAGTTTGTATCCTTTAATTCTGACAAAACATGTATGTATGTTATGCATAATTTAAAAACTATGTTCAATGTGTACATTAGTACCACCATGTTGATCGATCAGCACTGGCCAGATAAAGGTCCTGAGCAGTGGTGTGGTGAAGCGTTGTCTTTTGTGAGCTTAACTGCTTCAACTGCGGGAGCAGGTTGGGGTGCGAATAAAAACCGGACCATTAAAAAGCTGCAGGAGGAGTGTCTCCATGTAATGGCTATTGAACACGCTGCTTCAAATGAGGGGTAATCAAAGCAGAGTGTAATTACATACTACTCTGGGCTTTTCCAAAGCCAGGCCATTGTGCCCTCAGCACCCCACACCTAATGACACATGTAAAGGATCAAGTGGAGTTGAGGGTGAAAAGTGGAGAAGCAGGGATGCAATTATATACCAATTGCAAGACGATGTTTGCAATTTAGCTCCATGACAAGGGCAAGAATGATAAATGCATTAAAAAAAAGACTTGCACAGGGAGTAAGAGTACATAGAAGTGACATGTGACCTGCTAACATTTTAATATTCAAGGGCTGTTACTTTTGAACAGTCAAGTGGTGATTTTCTATCTTCCATGATTGAATGTTTTTGATGCACATCCAATAAATTGCCATTCCTGTGCTAGGTTCACAAAATCTTGATAGAGAAGAGGGAAAATGAAAATGCTGTTATAAATATTTCAACAGATTGTGAGGCAGCTTAATCTTCACTCAGCAAATTAAAACTTTATTTTACAGAATGTCAATGTTAATCGTCTCTGACCTCCATTTTATGGTTAATTTGGTTTTTGCATTTTTTTTTTATATCTCAAGGCGCATTCTCTTTCTTTATTACGCATTTAAATAGCTGTTACTCTCCTACAATCACCTGCCTTTCTGTCTTGAAAGGTCACTTATTCAGTTACACTTTGTTGCCAATTTCAGACAAGTCAATAAAATTGACCATTCAAAGAAATACAGAATTTTCCATGATAATTTCGCTTTTGTAATGGTTATAAGGACAACAGCATAGACCATAGTTGTTGTGTCATGGTCATTTGTGGAAACAGATTATCAGAACAACAGTAGTGTATTATAGTTAGGCTCCTTTAGCAGCTGTAGTAATCATGACACGAACAAAGGAGAAAGTTGGCAAAACAAAAGTTGAAGTGAGAAATTTGACATTGGAAGAAGGTCAAGATGGACCACTGTTTCATAAAACCCAGGGAAGCCGTCCTGACTATATAGGACGTTTGTACCATTTGAGCAATTGACAGACCAGAATTTAACTGACCAGGTATGGTCCATTTGATCATTACTTAATTACTTTGAGACAAATGAAGCTGATAAAAGGTCTGGAGTTGATATCAGTTACAGTTGGCATTTGGAGATGTTTGAAGGGAACAACCTGTCATAGTCTCCAGCCTGATTCCTAGTTTTCAGCCATATGTGGTAAATTTCCTTTCTCTGCTCTCTCCCTAGTTCACTCCCTCCCTAATCAGTCTAATTACTAGCACCTTTAACTATGTAGCAGGTCTGCAGCCCTCACTCCTCTGCCAGATTGTCTGCTGACCTCAAAAGTAACTCTCCAGCCAGTCTCTGTTCTGACCTATCTGCCTGTTTACAAACCTGATCTTGGTCCTGAACCCTCCTCTGACACCCTCAGCTCTGTAAATCTGCCTGAACCTACTGTTGGATTTGGACCCTGCTTTGTTTGTCGAACCTGATACCTGCTCTGCCCTAAGTTCAACCTTAGTTTATCAGACTGAACCCCTGATCTGAATCTGAAACCTGTCCAACTGACATCAGACCCATCCCCCTGCTTTTCCCTGCACCTGATCTGACTAGCTCTGTTGCCTAATCTGTGATTTTGTCTTTAGTGGATTAGAACCTGAATTCTGACCTGTGGGCATTGTTATGGATTGTGGACCTGGATTGTTTTAATATTCAGCTTGTGAGACAGTGGTAGGACAATCAGACAATTTGTCAATGGGCTCTTTTCCACTTGTTTCCATACTTCTCTTCCTCATCACCATCGTCCCAGCCGCTACTTAACTATCTTCCTGTCTGCTCTAACTCTACTGCGAGTGAGTAATTGTCACACCTCTGTTCATTACTTAATTACTTTCCCACCTTCGCCTAACATCTCTCTCTTGTGCAAAGTGTGGATACATCGGCATGGAAGTACTCACGACTTCACATCCTTCCAACATGCCCTCACTGGCTTGACATCTGTCTCCAGTGTTTTGAATGAATCTTTTGACACTATCCCGAGCTGTCAGCATCCAGTCATTGAGTCCACCTTAAAACCTTGACCGGATTTTGGTGCATTCTTAGAAAGAAAGAAAGCCCTGTTAAGCTCAAGAGCATTGAAAAGCCTGGAGGACCACAGAAGACAAGCAATGTGGATGACAGAAGTTAAGACCTGTTACAGTTCCCCCCTCTGACCAGCTGAGGGAGTGTCCCCGGTAGACTCTGTATTTTGGTTTCCTTTATTTTGTATTGTCACACACTTCTGGGGCATGTCTCAGGTGGCCAGAGTGGTTTCAGGTGTGTATTTTTAGCAGGTGTGTTGTGTTTAGTCATGACTGTGTCTGTATTTAAGTTTGTCTTTTTCAGTTTGTCGGTGTTAGTGTGTCATATGTCTGCCTCGTTGATTCCTTGTCACTAACCTTTTCCCCAACCTCTAGCTTTGTTCGTCTCGGTTCCAAGTAAGTGCCTAGTATAGTTTGCAAGTAGATAGCTTGTTTTGTTTTCTAATTAGTTAGTTCCAGCTTTGAGCTGTGATTTTGTTTTCCTGTTTGATTGTTTGTTTGCTTACAAAGACAGTTAATTCCAGCCTTGTGCTGTGGTTTTTATTTGTTTGTTATTTCAGCTTCATGCTGTGATTTTGTTTTCCTTATTTTACTGTTAGTCAGTAGTTTGCCTGCCTTTTGCAGTGTTCCCTTTGTTCCTCCTCCTTTTGAGGGTTTTGTGCTTGATAGCTTCTGCATTGCCTGCATCTGCTCTGTATTAAATTAGATCATCTTTTTTAAAGTATTTTGGGAGATCGAACTCTGCATTCTCTGTATTTCCTGCAATTTGAACCACTAGTTAGCTTGTTTGTAACAATGAACGAGGTAGGTAAGGTAAGAAAGAGGCGTAACATTGGTAAAATCCACAATCAAGTGACCCCTTCATGAATGTAAATCCAGAAGTTTCACAACAAGGTATAAATTACTGGTAACATCAAAGAATAGAAAAAATAAGTGAACAGTAGGTAGGTAGGTAGGTGTCTCTAAATTATATTCATACTTAACAAAGTGCAGTGGTTGTAGACAACTGTCTTTATTTAATTTTCCACCATATTTCCACCAAAATGAATTGCAACATGTAGTTTTTAACTGTAATTTTAATATAAAACTACATATACATAATGTACGTTGTAGTACCCGATACTTGTATGGGTGTGTGTTGTAGCAGTTCTACTTGTTTTAGTTATATTGGGGACCTGCGTTATAAAGGGTATGGAATTATGTTGGTTTTGATTGAGTTTCCCCGCTAGACAAAATATTAATGTGGAAAGAAGTTTAGATTCACTAAAGGGGTCATGGTAAGGTACTTACCTTTGTGGTTGTTCACTTGACAACTTTATTCTTAAGTATCTATTAGGTGTCATATGTTCATCTTGTGAACTCTGACCACAAAGCACATGTAGCAGGTGGGTTGATGCCACTCACTGTTAACAGAGTATAATCTTGATGACATTACAAAAATGACAGCCTGCTCCTTTAACACACTGGTTTTACACACTTTCAGTACAGGGTTTACAGAGTGCTAAGTAGAATTCCCCTGACACCAAGATGAAAAAACGCTAATGATTTAAGTTTATTCATTAGCTCTAGCGTTGTTGTCCATAATAACTAAAACAAACTGTTCTAAATGGATGTCAAAATATTAATAACAGACCAATTCTGACCCTGTATATTGGTCTAAACCTTGTGCAATACTCAAAAAGTCACCATTTACTTGACAGCATGATAACAGCTCTTCACATTCTGTCACAATAATCCTTTCCACAAAGAATTAGCATTGGGCAACAAGAGAGAAGCAGAGCAGTCTTAACCATGTAGAAAAGGGGCATTTTCCTCGACTAGTGTGTTTCAGCAACTGCGGGCTCTCTTATCTGCGAGTGTCAGAGGGAGAGAGAGGAGCTCAGCTAATCCAAAACAGCTCTTCTCAGCTAATCTCAAATGAGATGGAAATCCAGACGATTCACAGGGCCCAAAAACATGCTGCCTCCATCCTATAAGATCTTGCTTTAGGGGGAAAAAACAATAATTTACAAATGTGGTAAGCCACAAAGTAGTGAAGCAAAAAAAGTCTAATAAGTCAAAGAAGTTAAAATGCACTTTTCCTTTTTTTTTTAATGTGTATGAATTTCTGTGTTCAAGTCAAGCATACAGGACTTTCTTTGTTCCAAAATGGAGAAGTCAGATGCTGATTGTATGGTACCTGGAGGGTTTCCCAAATGGACAACTTAAAATGTACATCTTTTTTGGTACAATTCTGCCAATCTCACCACATTATGGCCTTTTATTGTATGGAAGTCTAATGTTATTTTCTCCCACTCTTTGTATTTAAAAAGAGATCAAAAAGACTCTTTATGAGCAGTGGATTACTACCATTCTCATCCAGACATCAAAGTTGGCTGATACTGATGCTATGAGAAGGGTGTTTATGGATGTATTCATGAGACTGATCTATCAAGAACAGACTGTTTCTCTATACCATCTACAAATTATAAATAACATCACCAGTGAGGCAGGAGAATCTAAACTTGGTATAATCTTCAATATATTTACATCATTTGTTTAAATTATTTGAGCTATTCATGTCTACAAATTCATATAATCATAATGTGATTAAAGAGTAATGAATTTTAAAAAATGTGAACAATCTATAAATGTGTCATCAAAAGTCATGATCTAATAAAGCACCCAGTGTCTGAGTATTAAAGCCTAAATTAATGACACACTGAGTACAGTAAAAATATGGGAAGATGTTTTAATAAACGAGATGTTTATATATTTATAAGAAAAATTAAACTGTTCAAACTCTGCGCCTTATTATTGAACAGTGTGTTTTTGGGCAAATACAAACTCTGATTCAACAGAAGTTACTCTACTTAATCCAACTGACATTGATCCACAGATGATTTACAGCTAATGTGCATCATCAGAAATACTGTAGATGTCGCAGCAGATGACTGTTCAGAACTTCAGACTGTTCTTCAAAAACCCTGTTCCTAGGTTCCTCTTTCTGCACATCTTTTCCTTGCATTCCTCCATATGTAGCATAGCTGGAGGGAATAAGCATAATTTTATTTTCATACTTTAGTGAACAAGTGAATAATCACAAAATTCAAGAGCAAAACAAAGAGAAAAGCCAGGCTGGCCAATAATAACCACCCAGGCCAACCACATAATGGGTCTTCGAACCAGGGCACTGTTCCCTAAATCTAAACCAACATCCCCAATAAATCCAAAAAAGACAAAACTGTAAAAACAGAACTGCTAGTCCTGCCAAATCCAAAAGAAAAAAAACAAAGAAAAAAGATGAATTTGCCACCTAGGACGACAGCTGCTACTGCTACATCTTCTGTCAGGTGAATGATAGAGAGAGATCAAACTGAGGTCCCGCCCCCTCTATATAGCCTTCCAACCAGAGATTGAACAGGCACAGGTAACAAAGATGGTGTTCTGGTTAGTCTGTTGACTTGAGCAGGTTCTAATATAAATTAGTTATGACAACATGACTACAAACCCTGAGTGCTAAAAACAATAGTGGCTACTTAAAAGAACTGGTTGAATCTACCCAGTCATCCTTACATTCAAAGAGGCTGAGAGTAGAAAGGGATTCGGGTATCGTTAGGTTCTGAGCCTGAATATTAATACATCCACAGCAAAGCTGTATAAGTTAGCCCTAAGAAGCACTGATCTGTTTCTTTGCCAGCATAGGATAAGTGCATAACACAAATGACCTACTCTCTGGACTCAGTATTGTATTACTCATTGCAGTATTGTACTGAAATGAGCCCACTTCCTCTACAGAGTTGGAAGGTTGATTCTTAATGTTTAATGTTCTAAAGGGCCAACATGCTTTCACAGGGGAGGTCCTCATCCTGGGCCTTTTAAAGAACCTGCACAAGTGTAATGAGTGCTATCCTTAGAAAAGCTCCACCTAGACTCCAAAAGGGATTTGACGGAAATCTGGTAATGAGGTATGGTGGCCACTGGCGACAAAGCACATACAAATATAAAAGCACAAACAAAAAGGAAATGCGTGGCAAATCACAAAACACAAATGAAAAGCAAATGCTGCAAATCATATTTAGTTGCATTTTGGGATTTTCCATTTTGTTTGTGTTTTTTGATTTGCAGCATATTTCCTTTTTGTTTGTTTTGCAGCCGTAACTAGGGAAACATTTACTGACTGTGGGCAAAGCTCGGCAGCTGCTCTGTAACAGAAGTCTAAATATCACAGAGATCCTGAAGGCAGGTGCTCAGGTTAGTCAAATTCAGCTTTTTCCCTCATATCAAATAGAGAATATATGGAAGACCAAACCAGTGTGGTGGAATGAGGTGCAAAAAGTGTACACGGCAACCAGAAGGCTGAAGCAGCAACACTGAGAGACAACATCTATGCCAAGAAAGTGATCTGGAGACTAAGCTTTGCTCATGTAAAATACCATGGATGATGGTGGTGATGGTCTGACTCTCAACCCCACAGACAGGAGTCTGACGGCTCCACATAATTGGCTTGCTTTTTAAAATTTTGCTGGTTTGTTAATTCTGTTGCACCCCAAGGTTGTGGGTTTGATTCCCAGTACACCCATTCCTTGCCACGTGTCGAAGTGTCCCTGGCCTCAAAGGGGCACCATTTTCCCATGAATTTCCCCAAGGGGATTAATAAAGTATCAGTTATAATTATTTTTTTTATTATACATTGTCATAAGACCATAAATATAAATAAGAAAGTACATAAAATAAGTAAGATTTGACGTTATGCTAAACTAATTGAAATTGTTCCTGTTCCTCAGCTCCTGTAATTAAAAATGCAGAACTCTGGCTGATGTTTTCGTCAGACTTGTCACA
>OMLM01020248.1:639-23874 GCA_900302695.1 Helostoma temminkii | reverse complement strand
TCTAATTCTGTCTGAGTAATTGTGAAACCTGACATCTCTGAATGTATGTGTGTGTGTGTGTGTGTGTGTGTGTGTGTGTGTGTGTGTGTGTGTGTGTGTAGATAAGAAAAATATGTCTTAACTAAGTACTATGCAACAACCTATTTTTTTTTTTATCTCCATCCTCTTTACAGAGAAATAGAATGAATTCCCTGGTGATTCTAAGTACTGCTGAGTGACAACAGCAGCCAAAGGTTGACTTTTAAAAATGGAGTTCCTGGATCTGTTATTGAACTTGTTAATAAGGTGCAAAGACAGTGTGGCCTTAAGTCTAACTTTAAACCTCAGTTTATGGTTGCACTATTTGGAAATGAGTTTATGAACCTCACCTCAATGGATGAAGTACAAGATACAGGGATAATCAGAGTAATCCCCATTGCTAAACCCTCAACTCCTCTGTGTGATGATAGTCCTTTCACATCATCTACTGCTATGTGCCATCAACCTCTTGATGAATCCTCATTCCTTATCTAGTGGAGGTGTTGAAACTGACATATTGCCTTCACCAGATTCAGAGTCCTCCAGTTCTAGGTCATCTTAGCCTTCCATCTTCTGTGTTCCTCAGTTTAGTTATAATGCTGAGCTGTAACTAGAGTGAGGCAATGCAGCATACAGAGAAAAGGGTATGTTGCTTAGTGCAGATCCTAAAGTAAAGTCAAACATTTTTGATGGCTTGGTGCAAGAAATAGTCTGCTATAAGGTTTATGTCACTGATAAAGAGTTTAACACTGTTGGAGAGGCCCTCATCTCAAAGCATTCCTTCCTGATGGAAAAAGGTTCTTTCATTGGATATACTGGATGGAAAGCTAGCTTGAAGAATAAAATGGCAATCTACCGCACTGATTTGAGAAAGTTGGGGCGCCCCGAGGTGATGGCGCATTCTCTCAAGAACAAACCTGAGGGCAAATCAAGTGCTGAGTCTGCCATCAAAAGACCAAGGCGGTCTGAAGTGAACTACTGCCCCCCCTTTCCTACTGGACAATCGGAGGAGAGCCTTGAGAGTGTGAGAGTGGCTCTTCTTTCAGATGTTAAGAAGAGAAACAACAGGGAGGTAGTCAGGATGAAAATGGAAAAGACATTTACATATAGGAAACATGAAGTGTTTCGTGACAGACCCATGATACAAGACTTCCAGTCACGGTGGCCAGCGCCTAAATTGCATATTGCAATTTTATTTCTGTCATTCTTGTTTCAGATCAATGCTGAATTTAAGTGCATTACCATCATGCCTCTGCAATCCAGATTTCTTTTGCAGCTAGATGTCCTATCTGTCAAACTCCTGAAGCTATTTGGGTATAAGGAGGCCAAATTGGTAAAAAAACTGAAGAGCATTATAGACCTGATATCTAAAGTAAGAAAGCAGTCTTGCTTATTTTTTAGTGTATACATTTTAGTGAAGATAAAATATTCTACTCTAACTCTTGACTAGGAGGATGATGTTGATCTCGCAAGAGAGTGTGTTCTTAAGGGACTGTGTGTGTACCTCAGTGAGGACCCACAAAATCTGGTGAGAGAATATATGCTACGTAGTCCTATCAGTACTAGATTACCGTTATTTGAATTGTAATTTTACATTTGTTCATGCTAATTGTTAGGCAAATCTTGTTGAAATTACACTACAAGTAGTGACATATCAGATCGATTATAAAACAGTTCTCTAATCTCACAATTAGTTAATTTGTTAATTACCATAAGCAAATCTATTTTAACTTTACAGTCAGCCAGTCAGATTTGCAAGGCAAGTTGTTAAGTTTCCTTAAAGGATTTAAAGAATAAAACACATGTGAGGTGTAGTTTCCCCTGGCAAGTTGAATATTTACTCCATATGATACAAAACATTTCTGTGTCTATCTGACATACAGATGTTGCCAAATTTATTTAATAAATAACTTACCTACAATAAATTGACAAGTCATTGCCATTCATCATTGTTTATCCATCCATTATCTTCCATTTGCATATCAAGTTTAGGGTTGCAAATGTATTAAAGCCTATTCCAGCTATCAGTGTTTATTCCATATTTAATTAAAATCTGGCATTGATTTTGTGATTCAACATAATATTTTAAACAAAAATACAATTGACAATAGCAAAGAAAAATATGATGGTACCCTTAACAAAGTATTTTGTTGCACAGCCTTTAGAGTCAATCAATGTAAGCAAGTGATTTTGATAGCTCAGTGAGATGTCTACACCTTCCAACAGGCAGTTTACGTACTCTTCGTGAGCAAACTATTTCACCTGTCTCAGGTTATAAGGGTGCTTTCTCCAGACTGAATAAACAAATTCGTCCACATCTGTATTTGCATGAAAATGTCCTGAAAAAAACTTCTTGAAATGAGTAGGAACCCTGAACTTTGTACTTAAAAATAGATTAACCCTAACCAGCTCCAACACCAAAGTGACAACACGAGAAGTGATATAATAATAACGTCATGTAATAATGTCATTGTGTTGGATCACCCTGTCTCTTCAATAAACAAGTACACTTTCCCCACAATATTTGACTATGGGGACATACAACAAAAGTTTGCATTTCATGTATTTAATGTGTTTTATATCAAATTTTGTTTTATTTTGTGACTGTGCAGGTATGTATGCTTTGAACTTGAACTACCCTTCTGAGCTGAAGTATACATTCAAAGTTCTGCAGAAAGTTGTCATGGAGCTTGAGGGAAACACCCTCTCCATCAAAGCCCAAACTCTCAAAAACAGACTCTTTCAGTGAGCTGTCCAGAAAAATGGACTGTTGTTGCACTTTCAGTGCATTGATTGTGGATTCAAAGGACGTTGAACTGCATATAATATACTACCTCACACATCAGAAATCTTTCATTTAATGCACAAGAGTAACATTGAATAACTTTACTTCAAGATTATTTATTCTAAGCCACAGTTTTTTTTGCAGACAGCATCTATAGCACTTTTTTCTGTTCAACATTAAACTTACATTTAAGAGCCCTTAAACAATTATTGGAATAACGCATCTGTGTGTGTGTTGGTAGAACACTGCATTTGCTCTCTAAAGTTGTCCAGATGTGTTTGACTTTTTGTTAGTTATTGTTTGAATTATCATCAGTTTAATGTCAGAAGTAGCAGTGTTTCCCCAGTTTTATATGGGGCTCTCAATATATTATTTAACAGGGAAACTGGGTTCGGTGTTGAGTGAGTGAACTGTTTGTCTTATTTACAATATCACAAGTGTTAAATTAAGGGGTTTTTTTAACTGTTCAAGGTGACATACAGCAAGAGGTTGTATCTTAATACCAGTTGGTAAATTGTTTTGCCCTCTAGACAACTGCATATTTTGAATTTAGCATAGCATAGCTTAGCAATTTAGCATAAATCTTAGTCCCAGTAGAATGGCGTATATCCTGTTTTCTCTCATACACAAGAATAACAGGCTTCAGATAAACAAAATAAAACTAAATGTTACGTCAAGTTAAATAGTGTCAGGAACACTAGCTAACCCAACCAGTAAAACTATACTGCTCAAAAAAATTAAGTGACCACTTAAACAACACATCCTAGATCTTGATGAATGAAATCTTCCAGTTGAAAATCTTTATTTATTACATAGTGGAATGTGTTGAGAACAAAATAACATTAAAATGATCAATGGAAATCAACATCATTATCCCATGAAGGTCTAAAATCATAATCAAACTAAAAAAAAAGGTGGAAAAGTCAGATCACAGGCTGATCCAACTTCTGTGGAAATTCCTCAAGACAATTCAAACGAAGCTCAGTAGTGTGTGTGAGGCCTCCACGGGCCTGTATGCACTCCCTACAATGTCCGGGCATGCTCCTGATGAGATAAAGGATGTTCTCCTGAGAGATCTCCTCCCAGGCCTGGATCAGGTCATCAACCCCTGGACAGTCTGTGGTGCGAAGTAGCACTGGTGCATGGAATGAGACACGATGTCCCAGAAGTGCTTAATTGGATTCAGGTCTGGTGAACGGGCAGGCAATGGCCCACTGCACCAGCATATGGTCTTACAGTGGGTCTGAGGAGCTCATCCTGGTACCTAATGGCAGTCAGAGTGGAAAGAATAGCAAAGTAGAAACACACAGTAGCTTCAAACTCACCTTCTCATATTGCAGTTGCGCTGCTGGTCCATTCTTCCACTCAGTGAACCTATCATTGGAAATGATTCCCTGAGACAGTGACACTCTCACCTGTTGAATGAGCTTCTCCCAGATTTCACCATGATGAGCTACGTGTGGAGGATTCATTTTATTGAGCTTATTTCTGTTTTGTCAACAGGCCATACTGTTAGCAAGTACCCCCTACCCATCCAACACCCTTTTACTTCTTATGATCACTCCTGACTGTACTCTCTACTCCAGAAATGACAGGTGAGTGGATCGTAATGAATGAGAGCCATTGTAGTTTCCAGAGTTGTAGGTCACACACTGTTCAGGTGAGACAATTATGGAGCAGAGTGGATAGAGGACTACAACTATGGTGGAGAGAGGGCTACCAGAAGTGATGGCAATGTCACTTCCTCCAAGATGGCGGCCTCCTTGAAAGTGAGCAGGTGGTAGGTGCTGTCTGTTCAGAAGTGATAACTGTGACTCGGGGGTTTCCAAACACAGAGTTATTATAGCCAGTCCTTGTCACCTGCTCACCTGTGAAAAAAGCCATTTCCAGGAAACAGCCTCCACTCAACTTCGACCCACCATCACCACTTCCTGTTTTTTTTTTTTGTTTGTTTATTTTGAGTGTGTGTGTATGTTGAGTATGTTTTTTTCTTATAAGATTATCATTATTGGGCCCTGCGATAGACTGGCGACCTGTCCAGGGTGTACCCCGCCTCTCGCCCGTGGGCTGGCTGGGATGGGCTCCAGCACTCCCGTGACCCCTGCGGGGACTAAGCGGTATAGAAGATGAATGAATAAATGAATTAATTATCATTATTGAGTTTTACACCTCATCCATGGTTTTAATGGACATTATAGTCCATCAATGGGATTATGAAGTTACAATTTAAATTACTTTTTGGATGTTAAATGTAATGTCATAAATGTTGTGGAACTCGGAAGCTAAATGTCATTTTGGAAGTTGGAACCAAGTTAGAACTCGGACGCTAAATGTCATTTTGGAAGTTGGAACTTGAAAATCAAGTGTCATTTTGGAAGTTAAACCAAATTTCAATATAATTTTGGAAGTTTTAAACAAAATTCAAATTAAATCAGAATCAGGTTCTCTGGATAGACTTTCCAGATAAATATTAAACTTGAGGCTGCACTGTTGTGGTGAATATTACCATAGCTGTGATATCTTTGGCTAACACCTACATTACAGGTATACAGTTTTTGTAATTTGGTTTAGAAAGCTGGTAATAACTTGTTTATATATAATAAATAGTTTTCAAATGTATATGTCATCAAATGGAACAGATATCTTATTATTGTAATTATTATTATTAGTAGTAGATGTAGTCATAATAATTATGTAAACAATAAGCTGAGATATTTTGACAAGCTGCATATTAAAGAGAATACATCTGACCCTCATAAACTGTATTGATGTGTCAAAACTTTAATAGTAATGACCAAGGTATCTATAATAAACATACACTCCGTAGTCTTTATTGAACATCTTCATTAAACCTCTGATTAGGAGGGTGTTGAACAGATAGCACAAAACGGCAACCACCAGGACGACCACAAACATGTAGTCATAGATGACACCTTTTTCCTCACACTCTCTTGTAAAGCAATGAAAGACAAATAAAACAAATAAAAAAAGTAATACTTGCTTCTTTTACAAAACAAAGTACAGAAAAAAGTACAGAAAAGTCTGTGTTCAGGATTTACTGTGAATTGTGATTATTACTGTCAGTGAAAAGTCATTTTATTCAGCCATAACTTCCAGCTCTTGCCCCTGTCATGTATACAGAGTGAGAACGAAAACCTATCACGTGTGAAATTGTTTGGATACTGTTTGTGGACAACTGCAGTGTGTTCTGGACCTCCATCTTGTGTTTTCTTGTGTGTGATTTCTCTCTCGTCCTCACTCTCTCAGATCACATGGTTGTGTGCACATGAAGAGGAGGACCTTATCCCAAATGCTAACCAACACTGCTCCTGGCCTATCTCGACACTAACTCCTAGCCTCTGCAGCCTACCCACCGTTGTTCTCCGGTACCTGCTTCCACCATACCTCACCACCAGCTTCTCTCTCATTATCCATAGGTCAGTACGTACTTTCTGTACATTCATTCCTTGTTCTGGTTTGCAAACTCACTCTGCATCTCTCCTGTAGATCTTTGCACCCTGGCCTACCGGTTCCAGACTTCAACCATTATTCCTTAGTTACAATAAAGAACTTTATCAACCATGTTTTCTTGTACTGGCATTTTAATTGGGTTCAGATGATGACTTTCCATCAAGGAAAAGCACCTGCATCCTTAACTGTCAGAAACCAGAAAATATATCTGTAAAACAGTATATTCTGTATTAAGATGAATTCTGGTTTAACCATCCATTATCCTAACTGCTTTTCCCCCTTGAAGGTTAGGTGGAGCTGGAGCCAATTCTAGCTGTCATTGGGTAAAATGATGAGATAAGGGCTGACATATAGAGACTGACAACTATGTACATCTATGGGCAACTTCAATTGAACTTCTGTATTTAACCACATTAACCTACTACTCTTTGGATTGTGAGAGGAAGTCAGAGTACCTGGACAGAACCCACACAAGCACAAGGAGAACATGCAAAGTCCACCCAGCTGTGAGGCCACACTGCTTACCACACCTCTGTGCTACCCTACTTGGAACCATATCTGATACAATGTTTTGCTTTCAACTCCAGCGTGACTGAGAATTTCCCGGCCACTACCTCTGCTCAGGCTTCCAGAATGGACAGCTAAGGTGACCTGGACCTATCCCACTCTCCTCCCCATCTAGTACAGTCACTAATGATCTAACAGCAGCTGACTCTGGTCTACTCTCAATCCTCATCCTCCTTGATGTGAGTGCAGCCTTTGACACAATCTCCCACAAAATCAACAAATCACAAAATTCTCCTCAATCAACTATCCTCGATTGGCATCACTCACACCCCCCTAGACTGGTTTCATTCGTATCTCTCGGGCCACACTCAGGTTGTCCTACTCAAATCCTTTAGTTCCCAGCCTTCCCCTGTTGCTACTGGTGTGCCCAAGAACAGAGTCCTGGGGCCCATACTCTTCATCACCTACCGTCTTCCTCTATTTTACACAAATTCAATATACACTTTCACTGCTTCGCTGATGACACCCAGCTTTACCTATCTAGCAAGCCAAATTCCACACTCCTGTGGAAGTTTGCATGTTCTCCCCGTGTTTGCATGGGTTCTCTTCAGGCACATGCAGTCAGGTTAACTGGAGACTCTAAATTGCCTGTAGGTGTGAATGGTTGTTTGTCTATACCTGCCCAGCGTGTACCCTGCCTCTCGCCTGTATGACAGCTGGGATAGGCTAAGCGGCTAAGCGGTTCAGAAGATGAGAGAATGAATGAATAAAACATTGGCACAAAATCCACATTATCCAAAGTCGACAGTTTTTCCCTATGAATTGGACTTCTTCTGTTTCCCCGTCTCCTCAGGTTAAGAGTCTTGGTGTCATCCTCAACAGCTCATTATCATTCCAATCCCGAATCAATAACATCACCAGGTCTGCTTATTTTCATTTACGGAACATTATTCGACTCCGCCCCTCCCTCACCCCTCATACAGCTTTCATCCTTGTTCACACTCTTGTCACCTCACAAATTGACAATTGTAACTCTCTTCTCCTCGGCCTTCCCAATAAATCCCTCCATAAGCTCCAACTGGTCCAAAACTCAGCTGCTCGCATCATCACCAAAACCTCCTCTTCCAATCACTTCACCCCTATCCTACAACAACTCCACTGGCTCCCGGTTAAATACACCTTCAAGGCCATTTGCAACCTCGCCCCCTCATACCTGTCTGATCTCCTCCACATTGCCACCTCCTCTTGCTCTCTCAGATCTTCCTCCGCCATACACCTCACTGTGCCCCCTGCTGGTCTTAGCACCATTGCACTCTGGAACTCACTCCCACCAGACATTTGAAACATTGATTCTCTTCTAGTCTTCAAATCCAGACTCAAAGCTTACCTGTTTAAGATCGCCTACTCGCAGTAATCTGCAATTGCATTTGTCCTTGTTTGTCCTGTTTTCTTCTGTTGATTTGTTTATTTATTGTACAGTGTCCTTAAGTGTTCTAAAAGGTGCTTACAAATAAAATGTATTATTATTATTATTATTATTATTATAGCACAGCATTTCTGAGTGGGAGAACATCACAGGCAGGCTCCAGCTCACAAACTAGAATTAGAGCACCCACTCCAATAAAGTTAATTATGGCATTTTGGGCATTTTATATTCTTCTGCTGATAAAGAGTAACTATTTAGATTTAGAATATGTGATATAATGTGTTCAGTTAGTGGCTAGTTGCATATCTGCAGGATAAGAATGGGCCACCACACGTTCCAGCCCTCTTCTAAAGTCAGAAATCTTTGAGCCAGGACATGTATGCAAACATGTGCTGATGAAGACAGAGATTCCCCCCAGACAGAGGCTTACATACATTTCATTAAAAAGATGAGTAATGAGTAAGGTAGTAGATGAAGGTCATAGGTCATAGATGAAAATAAATGACATTTTTAGTTTTGTTGGTATAGGATTAGGACTCGAGTGGCAATCTGATCACATTTTAGGTTTACGCAGAAATAGAGAAAGTTCTCAAGTTGTTCTTTTTTTCAAGTAGAGAAAGTTTGAGTGTCATTGTACCCCACCTTTTTGAAACTTCATCAGCATTTTTGTCCCCTTCATGTTTATTATCTGGATTCACACTTGAGACTAGACTACATCAAGTCAAGTAAAGTCCTCAGACTAGGTGATGATTAATATGAATTGTATGTAAATTATGGAAACACTACTGCAGGAAAGAGTTGAGGGGAGAAACTAGAGTTCAGCAGTCTCTGGGTACTGAAAGTAACTAAGTACATTTTGTCAAATTGTACCTGTCTTTTACTTGAGTACCTAAATTTAGTTACTTTTACTCCACCACATTTCAAAAAGAAATTGTATACTTTTACTTTGCAGATAGAAGATTCTTAATATAAAATATAACCAGATTATAATGTTGATTTATTATGGATTGAACAGTTTTCATACTGAAAATGGTTCCAACCAGCTCCACCTTTATTGGCTGCAACAACCTCTAAAATTAGGTTTCGGTATATTAAGACAACTCAACATTTAAGATTCCTGCACAAACAAGACAAGACTGTACATTCATGTTATTAACAGAGTGGCAGTGACTCAGTCAGATTAATGACCAGAGAAATCACTTTCTAAGTGGTGTACTAGTACTTTACTGTACATTTTAGAGCATGTACTTTAACTCTAACTCTAACTCCAGCATCATTTTTCATCAGTCAACTGTGGTGTCAGATTTGGAGGTGCTGATTCTAGTCCCAAAGAAATAACTTTCATATTTTAGACTCTTCAAAGTTACGACTACTTGCCTTGAGGGCAGCTTTACCCACTACTGCCAACATCTTAACCATCTTCATGAGTAGGCCACCTGGAGTGGCTATAAATTGCCAGAACTTTTGTCAAAAGTTAATAGCTAGAAATGTGAACCTGTTCATGTGTGGACTAGAATTCCAGGGGGAACCATTTCCTAACTTGCTTTACCTGCAACCCGCAATGATGGGCTGAGTCGCAGAATAACTGAATGATACAGACTGTGTGATACAGACACCAGAGTTTCACTGCTGTTGTCTCCAAGCATGGCAAATAATGGAGAATTAATATTGAGAGTAAATGTGTCTTTATGGTCATGTCTCTGTGATGATAAACATGTTCCCACACTTTTAGATAAACAATTACAAAATTCAACTGATGTGCTTCCACTATCAGTGTCCTGCATCAACTGCCTGAACAATGTGAGCTCCTCAAAATGTGTCCAGACATTGTCAACAGTTCTAAAACACACAAAGTTTTTACATGCTTGTTAACTGAAGAGTCCATGACTTTGCTCTTTAATTATACTCACCCTACAAATACAAATGAGCTTTGTCTGAGTCCTTGAGAGCGCAGACGCCAACTCTTTTACAGCTATCATGAGGAATAAACACTGACCCAGATATTCATGTACAGGACAGTTCAGTTACAATATGTGCAGCTCAGTATATACCAGAGTTCACTTGGTATATCTTTGAGTTCAGGACATTTGAATCACTATTACCACTGGAATTTTGGCATGCAGGATCGCAGTATGTCATTCAAAAGCTCCAGATTGTGAGCTCTGCCAGGTCTGTAACCCTTCTCCAAAAAGAGTTCAGTACTGTGGATGAGACTTGTAGAAAGGGATGAGTACTTCTATGAGTTAGTGGCAAATTTCAGATTTCAGCAGCGATGACTTGAGGCAAGTCTTTCTTGTAAACCACTGTCTTTCACACCCAAACCCTCTTATGCTGTGGATTATCTCCCCCCTTCAGCAGTGGATCTCATAGGCGATCTGAGAGTCCATAAATAGGCCTGTGTGGTTAAGAAACATCCCCTCAGCCTCTGATGTGATCACAGGCTCAGCCTCCCCTCCCTCACCCGCCATTCTCCTCATGGTCCGTATATCCTCCTGCTGCTGTTGGTGTTGCTTGTTAGGCGCCAGAATGGGACTCATGGACTGACCGGGCCCAGAGGAAAGGGTGTGGCTAGGGGGGTCAGGAGCAGGGGAACCCAGGTTAGTGGTAGAGACAGCTGTGGGTGGAGCAGGGGGCAACACGGGCTTAGCCCTGTTGAGGACGTACATCTCATGGCCACGCTCGTCTCTGTACTCCTCCAGCTGAGCAAAGGTGGTTGGCCCGTCTGAGTAGTCGTTCACATACAGGATGCTCTCCTCCTGCAGGGGAAATTTCATCTTCATCATTTTACATAACCAAACAAAAACTAAAAATGTTTGAATATTTTATATCTGTACTGAATTAGTGGAGGTAAAAAATATGATCATTCCAGATAAGATCCATGACCAGTTTGCAGTTATGTTAATATAATTCCAGTATTCTTGTAACCCCCTGTACATACAGTTTAGGTAGGTAAGTACTGCAAAAGCTGAGCTGCAGGAAATTAGACTGTATGAGCAAGTTTACGTGGCTGATAAACTTCGGTTAGGAAAAATACTTTAGCATTGTTCCTAAATGTTTTTTTCAGTTAAAGAGAGAGAGAGTTTTTCCTCTCTGCTGTCTCTGTAATGTATATAAAGCTGTATAACTGTATTACAATATTGTGTAAGGTTTTAAACTTAACACTGTAAAGTGCCTTGAAATTATTTTTGCTGCTGTGAAAATATAACATTTAGTCAATGGAACTGACTAAAGAAACATGCCTTCTAGTCTTACTTATGTGCGTTAGTTTTCAGGTGACAGTGGAGGTCTATGGCAATCCTTGCTGGTAGGATAAATACATTATTGATTTTGAGTTTTTTAATTTTTTTTATCTGAAAATTCACCAACCTTATCCTTTGACCAAATGAAAATAAATGTTTAGTATAGAGGTCAACTTTGTTGTTCTAGCTTGAACAATGTTTGTACTTTTGGGCATGTTCAAACAAACATACACACACCTTCTCAGCTCCATCAGCCTCCTTATCTTGTTGGTGATGTCGACTGTAGATCATAGCGACCAGGAGCAGAGCAGTCAGAGCCAGCAATGAGATGCCCACAGCAATGGCAGTCTGAGTGGCAGCTCCTAGAGCACTGAAGGCCATACTGCCCAGAGTGTACAAGGGTTCCCGGCTCACATCTGAGCCCAGAGCAGGACCGTGGTTCTTTAGCCGGGGCCAGGCAGGGGAGTATGGTGAGGACATGTGAGACCACGATGCCCATATGGAGGAGGAGGAAGAGGAGGAGGAAGTGGATGAGTTGATGGCAAGCTGAAAGGTCACCCTGGCCACACCCCCTGCATTCCAGGCTTCACATTCATAGAAACCAGCATGAGCCACCGTCACATTACTGAGAAACAGCATCCCACTGCCAGTGTCAGGATCAAAGCCTTCACCATTAGTCTTTTGCACATTCACTCTGCCTTCACTTGGTGGCTCCTCTGCTCCACCCACCCCACCTCCTCCAGCACCCAACTCCTGAACCAGGCCTCTGGGAGAAAGTGCCACTTTACCCTGGGATGCCTTCCTCCAGGTCACCTGCAAAGGTATTCAGGTTAAAGAAGGCTATCATGCCTATTGTTGTATTGTTAAATTCTGGTCTTAAAGGTCTTTTGTGCCTTGAAAGGACGTTTGTTGTGATTTGGCACTTTATGAATAAACTGAATTGAATTAAACTAAATTATCATTACATAATGATCAAGGATAGTCCTGTTGTCCTATTATCAAATACAATCATACAATTTTCAATAACATCTATTGTAAAAGAAATAAACAGTTTGTGTTCTGCTTAAGAATGTATTGTAAAGTTTCTATTAATATGAGGCCTCAGTGGTCTTAGTCAATGAAATCAAGTGGTTCTACAGTTCTCAGTTCAGTTCTATCAGTTATCATACAAAATGTGTTCTTAGTTTCAGAGCAGGGCTGGGGCAGAGGGGTACAACTTTATGTAACATAATACTTTTTTTTTTTACTTAGTGCACTCTCATATCTGTGGTTATATTAGTTATTTTTTTAAAACTTAGCTTAGAAAGACAAGGAAACCCAGGACAGGTTGGCACTTCTCATCTTATTCTGCGCTAAATTGCAGTGTCTTCAGGTTCAATCATATTTAAGGTCACATTCATGTTTAAGAACTAATCATTGTCATCAGAATAACATATCTGGAAACTACCTTTTTGAAACAGTTACAGTGGTTTTGTGTTGGCCCCCTTCCTGATTTCTTAGTTATTTCCATGTTTGTCACACTTTAATGTTCCAGATCATTAAACACGTTTAAATATTAGTCAAAGATAACATAAGTAAACACAACATGCAGTTTTTAAATGAAGCTTTTCATTATTAAGGGAAAACAAAATCCCAAACTACATGGTCCTATGTGAAAAAGCGTTTGTCCCCTAAACCTAATAACTAGTTGGGCCACCCTTAACAGTAACAACTGCAATCAAGTGTTTGCAATAACTTGCAATGAGTCTGCAATTGAGACAAGCCTTTATGATCTTTTCGCTCAGCAGCGGTTTTCGTCATGGAACTCTGCCCTGCAGACTATTTTTGATTTTAGATCTTTTTCTCATGGTGGAGTCATGAACACTGACCTTAACCAAGGCAACTGAGACCTATACTTCTTTGGATGTTTTTGTGGGGTCTTTTGTGACTTCTTGCATGAGTCGTCATGCTATTGGGGTAATTTTGGTCGGCCGGCCACTCCTGGGAAGGTTCTCCACTTTTCCATGTTTTTGCCATTTGTGGATAATGGTTCTCACTGTGGTTTACTGGAGTCCCAAAGCTTTTAGAAATGAAAAATATAACCTTTTCCAGACTGATAAATCTCAATTACATTCTTTCTTATTTAGTTCTGAATTTCTTTAGATCTCAACATGATGTCTAGCTTTTGAGTGTCATTTGGTCTACTTCATATTGTCAAGCAGGTCCTATTTAAGAGTTAATTTCTTGATTTCAAACAGGTGTGGCAGTAATCAGGCCTGGGTGTGGCTTTTTTGAACTCAGGTGTGATAAACCACAGTTTTAACAGGGGGAAACACTTTTTCACACAGGGCCATGTAGTTTTTGATTTTGTTTTTCCTCAATAATAAAAACCTTAATTTAAAAACTGCATGTTGTGTTTACTTGTGTTATCTTTGACTAATAATTAAATTAGTTTCATTATCTGAAACATTAAAGTGTCACAAACATGCAAAAAACTAAGAAATCAGGAAGGGGGCCAACACCTTCACACCATTCTACTTACTAGCTATGCATGCACAGTTCATGGACAAAATCTAAATCCATGTAGCTTCCAACCTTAACAAACCAGTATAAACCTTGTTTATCAGACTACACTAGACTACACTAAACTTTTTGCAGCTGCTCTCCAAATCATTATAACAGATATGGGCACACTTAGACCTTTATTCACATCAGAATTCAAATTCTTTCACAATATCGTGTTCTAAATTAAAGGTTATGTAATATTCAGCTGACATACAAATTTTTATTACACTACTTTCAATGCTAAAGCATTGTTTTACAAGTTACCTGTGGACGAGGGTAACCAGAGGCATGGCATGACACTCTGAGGCTTTCTCCCAAGCGCACAGCTAGCCTCCTGGGCTCTAGCTGCACCAGTGGAGGGATGCACACCAGGCTGTTGAGGGGCACCTCCACCAAGCTGAGATGGGAGAGGCGTGGCGGTTCGGTGCAGACCAGCCGACGTTCTGCAGAACTGAGCAGCCGTTGGCCGGCTTCATCAATCCAGCTCCTCAGCCAGTGGAGAGCACAGTCACAGCGCCATGGATTGTCTACAGCACAGAACAGAAGCTTAGACAATGATTAGATGGTTAAGGTCCTACACACTCACTGTGGTCACAGTATGACATATCACATAAAGCAAGTTGTACATGTATTCCACAGGATTAGGAATACCATTAGATCAATCTGTAAAGAATAAAAACTCTGGGCTGAACATTTGGAGAGTGGAGAGTGAGAAATGACTTGACTGGATGAAAGTTAGATAAAGAGTACATAAAGTTACATAAAGAGATTGAGTAAAATGCTGTTAATGCTGACCTTTTCAATATTTTATCATGGAGTGGAAAATGAATTCCCAAGTTTATAAAGGTATCCTGCGGGATAGTATCAGGGAGAAAGCTGAAAAAGTTGAAGCTCAGTAAAAGCTGATGAAACAGTGGGAAAATGACCCTAAATGTCAGGAAGTGAATCTACTAGAGGAAAAAAAAAATTTTTTTTATCGGTTACCATTTATTTTTTGGTGACAGGAAGAGTTACAAATGGTTTAAAAGAAGAAAGGAATAAACTGGTCTGATATGAAACTGCATTCATTTTCTTGTGAATTGCTAAAACATATTGGAGAACATTATATCTAGCTGTTACTTGTAGCTGTGCAGTAATTTTAAGAATAGTAAATGTGAAATGTCTTCAGAACCATATTAAATTTTTTTACGTTTACATGTATGTCCAGGAATCCAGTCTCACCTGTGATGCGCAGCACCTGCAGGCTGACCAGAGGTCGCAGGGATGCAGGACCAATGGTGTGTAGATTATTCCTGCTTAGGTCGAGCAGTGCCAGCGATGACAAGCCCGCTAGAGCCTGATCTGCTAACATCTCAATACTGTTGTGCTGCAAATGGAGCTCCTGCAGACGCTGTGACGTGAAGAGAACACGTGATCTAGAGAGCTTTCTGTACAGTAGCATGTGCTGAGAACAGAACAGAAAATGTGCCTGGCTGTGGCTCTGTGCTGAGTTCATTTTCTGCATGTGCTCCAATATGCCTTACCTGTAAACCACGGAAGGTGTAGTCCAACAAGCGTGTGATGTCATTTCCTGCCAGGTAAAGAATGCGGAGATGTTCAAGTCCCTGAAACATGTCAGCTGTCACCAGGTGGATCCGGTTTCCGTTCAGAGCCAGCTCCAGCAACTGACCCTGGTTCTGGAAAGAGCCAGGCTCCACTGCTGAGATGGTGTTGTTCTAAGAAGGACAACATCAGTAGGTGAACAAACATCTTTGCTGATGGATAATGAGATTTATGTGACATTTTTTGTCAAACTAATTTCTGAATTTCCTCAAAACATTTTTTTGACTTCATTCTCTGTATCTAATTCATGTGATGTTTTCTGAGTAAGAGGGGACACTATTTCCATCAAATTTAGGCAATCATAAAGTTTTTGTTTGTTTACAATAAAAACTATGTATTAAGAAAGAAATATTCTCAATAAGATGGCCCAGCATCAGCACATTCTCTGGCAATACATGTCGAATTCTTACAGGCATAAAAAGTCACAAAGACTTAATTGTTAATTATTGTAAAGAATTGTAATTACATTTCTTTCTTCTAAGTGAGTAAGTGTTGTACCCAGTGATGTATTAAGATTAGATATTAGGATTAAAGAATAAATGAAAAAATCCCTGTGTTGGTGTATGTCTGTGTATTTGCATGTGTGTTACCTGAAGATACAAGTAGTGCAGGTGCCTCAACAGAGTGAGGTCCTGCTGACGGATCTGACCAATCACATTGTCCTGAAGAAAGATGGTCTGAATGGAGAAGAACAAAAGCAAAGCTGGTCAGTACTGGTGAATCTGTGACTTTTGGCTGGGTGTTGAAATATCTTTATTAGTCAAGACTGATGTCACATCTGTGGTGATGTCAGTGACTGTCCTTCTTCAGCACCATACTCATACCTGTGCAGACGGAGGGACATGTTTGGGGATGTCCCTCAGGCCAGTGGAGCCACACTCCACAGTGAGGCTATAGCAGCGACAGCTCACAGGGCAGGAAGCTCGACTAGTTGTGCAGATGGACAGGAGCAGAACAGAGAGAAGCACCAACAGCACAGCCATCACACCAGCAGACAGAACTGAGGATGAGGGGACAACAATGAACACACAAGTCAGCCTTTGTCCACACTGCATTAACCACTGAGCTCAAATGTTTGACAGATTTAGGTCGTGTGCATGTAACTATGACAGAGGGAGATGGTCCATCGCTCCTAGAGAAATATAGCCTGACAACTACTGTATGAATTGTTTTGCTGGTGCTTGGGGAAAACATATAACAATTAGTGAGGCTTGTGTCAGGTGTAAATCCATGAGCACATGTTTGTAAATATGGTCATGTTACTTTTAGGTTTTTGACTTGCTCTGCATATCAGTGCATTAGATCATATTTACAAGCTTTACTCAAGTCAGTATACAAAATGGTCAGATTCTCATTCCAGCACTCCAAACTCTATCACCATGGCTGAGAATATCACCAGATATTACTGTAGCTTATCAAATCATGCTAGTTCCTCATTAGATAGATGTTGTTTCTTCTCACACTGTTTTTACACTTTCCACTGACTAACAGCACCTATCTGACTGGGTGAATGTGCATGTGAAAATAAAATCTGGGTAAACTGTCCCTTTTGATGTTGAACCTACAACTTTTTATTGGTACAGTATTCAACAGCAATGAGCACATTCCTGGTAAATATTATTAAAATATGCAAAACTGCAAATCCTTGTTTTTATTAACATCCTACTGTACAAGAATGAATCAAATACATTGATACATTTGGCTAATTAAACTAAGAGGTTTACATTTTTAAAACTCCCTGCAGCATGGATGATGTCAGTCTGGTTTCAGACCTGTTCTGCTCAGGTTGAACAGGTTTCATGGCAGGACCTTCAGCTTCAGCTTTCAGGCTCTACAAAGGTGTTCTCTGATGCTGTTGCGTCATCTCTCATTTTAATCAAGTCTATAACCTTGTGAAGTGAAGTCTCCATATTAGATTGTGTCTTTAGAAGAACACATTCTTTGAAGCAACACGTCTACAAGTCTTTTGGATATTTATCTCACTCTGTAAATGTACAGTATGTGCTGTCACCATAGGAACCATCCACGCCATGAGACACTGACTTGCATATTTGGAGCCATCATCAAGGTCTTTCTTTGTCCATTTGGAGTTGGACATCTGCACAGCATCATTCACTAAAGGAGCTGCTGTAGTTGCCTGAGGATCTGAAGATGATTGATAACTGATGACTCTAAACCAACAGTATTATTTCCACAGATTACTTCTAGTTATTTCTGACATAAACTAAAGCAGCAGAAAATCTTAACATGGAGCTGAGTAAGCAGGACATGAGATCAAGTGCCATCAAAACTGTCAGCAGTGAAATACCGCTCATTTACAGCAGGGCATAGGTCCAGAAATTATACATACATACATACATACATACATAGTGGGGCAAAAAAGTATGTAGTCAGCTATTCAGCAAGTTCTCCCCCTTAAAATGATGGACATCATAGGTACACTTCAACTGTGAGAGACAGAATGTGGAAAAAAAATCCAGGAAATCACATTTTAGGATTTTTAAAGAATTTATTTAGATATTCCTGCATAAAATAAGTATTTGGTCACCTACAAACAAGCAAGATTTCTGGCTCTCACAAACCTGTAACTTCTTTTTTAAGAAGCTCTTCTGTCCTCCACTTGTTACCTGTATTAATGGCACCTGTTTGAACTCGTTATTTGTATAAAAGACAACTGACCACAGCCTCAAACAGTCAGACTCCAAACCCCACCATGGCCAAGACCAAAGAGCTGTCAAAAGACACCAGGAGCAAAATTGTAGACCTGCACACGGCTGAGAAGAGTGAATCTACAATAGGCAAGCAGCTTGGTGTGAATAAATAAACTGTGGGAGCAATTATTAGAAAATGGAAGACATACAAGGTCATTGATAATCTTCCTCGATCTTGGGCTCCACGCAAGATCTCATCTCGTGGGGTCAAACTGATCATACGAACATTGAGCAAAAATCCCAGAACTACACAGGGGGACCTCGTGAATGACCTGCAGTGAGCTGGGACCAAAGTAACAAATGTTACCATCAGTAACACACTACACCGACAGGGAATCAAATCCTACAGTGCCAGACGTGTCCCCCTGCTTAAGCCAGCACATGTCCAGGCCCATCCTGTCCAAGTTTGCCTGTGACCATGTGGATGATCCAGAAGAGGACTGAGAGAATGTCATGTGGTTAGATGAGACCAAAATAGAAATTTTTTGTAAAAACTCAACTCGTCGTGTTTGGAGGAAGAACAATGCTGAGTTGCATCCCAAGAACACCATACCCACTGTGAAGCATGGGGGTGGAAACATCATGCTTTGGGGCTGTATTTCTGCCAAGGGGACAGGACGACTGATCCGTGTTAAGGAAAGAATGAATGGGGTCATGTATTGTGAGATTTTGAGCAAAAACCTCCTTCCATCAGCGAGAGCATTGAAGATGAGACATGACTGGGTCTTTCTGTGTGGAGTTTGCATGTATTCCCCGTGTTTGCGTGGGTTCTCTCTGGGCACTCCGGCTTCCTCCCACAGTCCAAAGACATGCAGTCAGGTTAACTGGGGACTCTAAATTGCCCGTAGGTGTGAGTGAGAGTGTGAATGGTTGTTTGTCTATATGTGGCCCTGCGATAGATTGACGACCTGTCCAGGGTGTACCCTGCCTCTCCCCGGTAGGCTCCAGCACACCCCTACAGGGGCTAAGCGGTTCAGAAAATGGATGTGTCTGTAATCATGTAGAGGGAGGCAAACACCTCAGTCTAATGTCTATGAAGGTTCTCGGTCATCCCAAAGGTTCTGTTAAGTAGCAACTGGACTTATTTCCAGTCTAATTTTTAACTGTGACTATAAGATAAAAAAACCTAACAGAGCTGATGTTCAACTATCATACTGGTGCCAATGAAACAGTGGCCATTGCGAGCATATGGCTGTTTACCACTGTAGCGTCTCTTCAAGTGTTTACATATATTGTGTAGGGTCCTTTAAAGACCAGGAACACCCTGCAGGTGGGCCTGTCTACAATCTGCTCAGCACAGATGTGGGCACAAAGCACAGTGAAGCCATGTGTCTGGAACACAGTTAGGCTGTCACAGCACATGAATCCGCACTGGTCCGAGAATTCTATATGATCACTACACTAACAGTAACCTCCCAGATGTGTATGACCTGCTACTCCACTGACATACCTGGCCGTGGACTGATGGACACGGAGACTGACTGCGGGGTCTGTCCTGCACGACTCCTTCTTGTTCCCGCTGGCTTATACGATCTGAATTATTCGGATTATTGTCGTTGAAGATGGAAGCGAAGCAGCGGCAGACGGATGTGTCCTCGGTGCGCAGAGCGCAGTGGGCCCTTCGCATCCTCCGCACACAAAACTGAAAATATAGTTGATCGGGCGACGAACAGCGTCAATCAGCGGCAGGCCGCGCGGTAGAGTCTGCAGCAGCTAATGTGGACCGGCGGGAACCGGGTCAGGTGTCTTTGTTAATCCACAACATCCAGATGTTCAGTCAATCCGCCCTCCCAGTGCCCCCTCTCATTCTATGAGCCAGAGATGCTCGGGAGGACCACAGTCAAATCCGCTGATCCACCAGCAGCAACAAGAGAAACACTTCCGCTCTGGATTATTCACAATAAATGCGTTACTACGAACAGTGGTGTCTGGTGGCAGCACCGCCTCTCTCCCTCATCACCGTCACTTTTATGTACGATCAGTCAAACCTTCGCTACAACATTCAACGTCACTCTTGTATACTGTAGTGTCACCATACTTATCATATGCAAAATTA
Source organism: Helostoma temminkii (assembly GCA_900302695.1). NCBI lineage: Eukaryota > Metazoa > Chordata > Actinopteri > Anabantiformes > Helostomatidae > Helostoma > Helostoma temminkii. The sequence continues at coordinate 3,515 of OMLM01020248.1, read as the reverse complement.
CATTACAACGTTAATAAGAGAGAAGCCCAAAAAATCCCCCATGAGCAGTACTGGGCAACAGTGGGGAGGAAAAACTTCCTTTAAAGAAAGGAAGAATCTTAGAGATATCTTTGATGTGATGCTCAAAAGACAGGAAGGGGTCAAAGGTAACTCCTAGGTTTTTGGCAAATCACACAGTTATCAAGAGTTAAGTTAAACTGATCAAGCTGGTGACTGTGTTTCAGATTCAGTTTGCAGTTCGCCACTTACGTTGCAGGTCTGTTTCAGAGGGTTTCTGCAGTGAACCAGGGTGAGGAGCGCTTTAACCTTTTGGTTTTGGTGACAAGAGGTGCAGCTGAATCCAGAAGACTGGATAAGACTGTATTCAAGTCACTGGTATAATTATCAACCGAGTCTGATGATACAGTCAATGAAGCCAGAGCTGTCGGGAGTTGTTCTCTGAGAAAACTTAAAGATGATGGACCAATGTCTCGCGTGGTAAAGACGTCTGTACTTATACTCTGCAGACAAGTTAATGATGCTTTGAATCTGATAAGATAGTGATCTGACATCACTGATGTGACAGAGGAAACAATCCTATTATAGATCACTATCCCCCCAGACAAAATCAAGTCAAGAGTGTTGCCATTGCAAAGAGTTGGTTCATCCACAAACTGGATTGAACCCGAAGGAATCAATAAGCGTCATAAAAGACTTACTCAGAGGATCTGGGGAATTATTTACATGAATATTAAAATCTCCCATAATGACAATATCATCACAGTGAGTGATCAGATCTGAGATGAATTCTCCAAATTCCTCTGGAAAAGGTGAATAAGGTCCAGGTGGTCTGTATAATATAATAGAGTCCATTTCCTTGAACAGGGCAGTTTGTCATCAAGGTAGACAGTTGTAATAGAAAAGCTTTCGAACGAGCTAAAGGTACAATCACACTTAAAGGTGAGAATGAAGAGAGACTTATAAATCAAGGCTACCCCACCACCTTGTTTAGCTGCATGAGCAACATGGACGTTAGTATACTCAGGTGGAGAGGCTTCATTTAGAGGAAGAAAGGTATTTGGTTTGAGCCATGTTTCACAGAGACCAATCATGTCCAACATGTGCTGCAGGATCAAATCATTTATCAGTAAGGATTGGTGAACAATGATCTAATATTTACAAAGCCAAATTTCACTCTGCTGCATTGTTCAGGGCTTACATTGTTGTGGCAGTCTGAGGCGTTATTAAAAGAGGATGTATCAATCTGTGTTAGGCATCTTGAGTCCATAGAGTGTTTTGATGGCTTATGCGTATGATGTTTCAAGGAGACAAGGCCCCAGAAGAAAGGCCAGTTATCTACAAAATCATAAATAATACTCACATCCATCTATCCTTTTTCCAAACCAGAAACATCGAAGTCATAAGTCATATTTCTAAGATTCGGATCTCACAATTATAACTTAGTATCTTATAAGTAACTTATTACGACCTAATTATGAGACACCAGCTCTGACTTTTTTCCTTTGGTGAATGCGACATGCGTCTGTAAAACTGTGCTTTGCCTAACAGATTTTTCTAGTGACCTGTTAACCTTGTGTCAGGAACGTATCTCAACCTGAAAACAGTTGAGAGGCACCTACACGGAGAACCATACTAATAATCTCATTTTAAGATACTCAGCCTTATAAATGTGTTAAATCTATTCATAGCTTCACATGTTCACTGAACTAAGAAAACAGCAGCCAGCAAATGTGTTGTGTATATAATTTATTTCAACATTATTATATCTGGCCAGTGATGATAAAATAGAAGAAATCTGTGAAAGAGTTCATTCACAGGCCTGTATAAGAAGAGCTGTGGTAAACAGGCTGCCTGGCAGCCAAGTCACCACCCCAGCTTCTGCACACTGATGACATTATATCCCGTGATGGCAGGTCAGTGGTCATCATAAGTATCACTCTCTACATCCATCTCTGCCACAGTTGGCTGAGTGGTTTTTGGACAGCGATGACGTGCTCTATCACATGATGGTCCTACAATAGAGGGTCCTGTGGTGGCTGACACATCAGTGAAGGACTCTCCAGCTGCTTCTTTGGATCATTTTGGAGCATCGAGCAGCTTCATTATCCACAGCAGAACTTCAGAGACCAAACTGTATATTTTCAGTCAAGAAGTAATAAGTGGATTTTACTAACTACAACCAGCATGACAAACAGTATCAGTATGGTGACAAACATGTTTTAGATTCTGTCATCAAAAGAAGTCCTGCTCCATCTTGCACTGGTATTAAGGCTGAATTTGAAAGCAAGCTATGACAGTTTCTGTGGGAACACAATCGGGTAGATTTGGTTGTAGTGATCCACAAAGTGGACCTCCAGGCCCTGGGTAATGTAGTCCGGCAAGTCAGAGAAGTCCTTCCTGTTTTCAGCTGGCAGGATGATGCAGGTTACACCAGCACGACGAGCCTGACCAGGAAAAAAAAAAAAAAAGCTGAGCATTTATTTCACAGTTCACAAATAAAAAACAACATATTGTTGCCCTGACAGCAGTTTGTGCATTCATTCAATACACTGGCCTATATCAGAGCCCTAGGGTTTAAGAGTTGAGACATTCAGGGGTCACATATAACAGCAGGTCACATTATTCACATACATTATATTGCCAAAAGTATTCGCTTACCTGTCCTGACTCGCATATGAACTTATGACATCCCATTCCTAATCCATAGCGTTAAATATGACGTCAGTCCACCCTTTGCAGCTATAACAGCTTCAACTCTTCTGGGAAGGCTGTCCACAAGGTTTAGGAGTGTGTTTATGGGAATTTTTGACCATTCTTCCAGAAATGCATTTGTGAGGTCACAGTCTCCGCTCTAATTCATCCCAAAGGTGTTCTAT